>OMNZ01035905.1:0-10428 GCA_900303255.1 Lesueurigobius sanzi | reverse complement strand
TTCTTGAAAATGTTCACATCTACAGTATAACCATAGACATTCATATCATATGAGAGTAATATGAACATTTTAGACATTTTACAAGCTGTTAAAAGCCTTCCAGAGTGTATGTGTACCAAATTCGGAAAAAACTGCCACGGGCTTAAGAGGTTAAAAGCCGGACCCAGGGCGATGATTGGTTGCGGTGAAGGTTTGGCTCTTGCGCTGAAGGCTGAGGTGGAGGAGTGAATCTTGCAGACGCACATTGGCTGGAGGCAGGTGACGCTGTAATTAGTCTTCCAGGTTGAATTTATGCCTAGGCTTCATTTTTATAATTTACTCGCGTTTTTCCATTTTTGTGAATTCCCCTGTCTGTGCTACATAAATAAACTTTGCTTGCTCTTCTTGTTCTTTCTCTTCTTCTAGAGCAAACCAGTACAGTGTATTTATTTCCTCTCTGTTTGTTTATGGACTCCTCGTGGACCCTCTGTCTCACATCCGTGCGAGTCGTTCTGTAACTAATGTCTAATGTAATATCGGTCTGAAAAGAGTCCCTCTCATGTGACGGCCACATGATGGAGCTGCATGTATGCACCAAGCATGTCCCCGCAGACCTGACTAATGCCCCAGACTTTGCCTCTAATTACCTTTTCATAATTAATTTGGGCCTAATTAGATTGAACTGCGCAGCCATGTTGTTGCGCTCCATCACGGCCAAGTTCGTTTTAGTTATCATTATCTTCAGTTTGATCGGCATTTCAGTCTTGTGGAAACATTTTAAACCAATTTAGGAATAATTTATGGAATAAGAAAGCGGTTACTAAAGTTATAGACATAAAACTGTGAATCTAAATCATTGAAAGATCATTGAATTACAATAAAATCAAGATGAATGGCTTTGGAAGGAACATTGTATTCTATAGTGTAAACCAGGGCTGTCCAGACTTTTTCCATGGAGGGCCACATATTGAAGTGTTCACGACATGGAGGGCCAAAGACCTGGATGCGTCCTGGTTTATTTTTAAATTGGATCATATTTATTAGTTGATTAGTCCTGATTTAGCCCTGGATTTGTTTAGTCCTGGTTTAGACTTGGTTTAGACCTGGTTCAGACCTGGTTTAAGCCTCATGTTAGTCCCATTTTAACACTGGTTTGGACTTTCAGGATTACACCATTTGATCCTTGTTTTAACCCTAGATTTTACCTGGTTTTGACCTGCTCTGACCTGGTTTAGACTAGACAGGGTTAGGGTTGGTTTAGTCCTGGAATAAACCTGGTTTAGATCTGGATCAGTTCTGGTTTATTCCTAGATTAGACCATATTTAGTTCTTGATTATTCCTTGATAAAGCTTTGTTTAGTCCTAGTTTAGTCAGGTTTACTTTTAGTCCTGTTTTAGAACTGGTTTGGACCTACTTTACTCCAGGATTCGACCTGGTCTTGTCCATGTTTTTTTTTTTTAGGTTTTATTTGTGTAGAATTGCAGAAAAAGGATAATGTCTGGTGTGTGCCAATTCAAATTCAACAAGAAGCTTGTGGGCCACCAAACATTGGTCCGAGGGCCGCATTTGGCCCCCGGGCCGCACTTTTTGCACCCCTGGTGTAGTCAAAGACGTGTGTTTAGTTTATTTATTCACAAAACATCCACTTCACCATAAAACTTCCTTTAGATGTTTGTCCCCATCCCACCTCTTTAGATAATGGCCCACTTTTTAAATAAAGTTAGATTTACACAGAGAATGACGAAATGTCCTCCAGTGTTTCCCAGTTTTCCGGGTCATTAAATGAATTGTGCCAAAATGAAGGCCTTTAATGTTTTTTATTTTATTTTATTTATACAGGTTTGTCCCTAGAGACTGAATGGCTCATTTACAAGAGAGACCTGTTTCAAAACATGTAAAAGAACAGGACCTTACAAACATTACAGTTGTTTAAAGTAGGCATTAGGGGAGACACCAGTTTGACCAAACCGAGTCCAGATAAGTGTGCCATGATGCCATCATAGAGCCTATTTATTATGCATCGTAGGCAAAAATTCTTCAGTCTTCATCTGTACTCTGTAGTTGAAATGTAGGACGTTTCGATCTTACTCCAGACCTTCAGTAGCTGATGACGATCTTTGGAGTAAGTTCGAAACGTCCTACATTTCAACTACAGAGTACAGATGAAGACTGAAGAATTTTTGCCTACGATGGACAACTCCTGTACGACTGAGAACCTACACAAACATATATATTATGCACTTTTTATTGGTTGCGGGGCAGGCTGTATTTCTCCACAGCCCCCCACAGCTGAGTGGGGGGGCTGCAGCCCCACAGCACCCCACTTCCCGCGCCTATGCCTGTGTTTGATGTTAACTGTGACAGCAGGGGCGCTGTTAGTGCCATTTCAGGCTGATTTGATCAGGACTTTCATGTTTAGTCCACGAACAATTACCTTAAACAACAAACCTTTTTCTTAGACGATTGTATTATTATAATATTTTGTAATAATTATTATAAATGTACCTATTGTATATTACAGTATTGGACCAAGTTGTCAGTCTATTACAGGCCTATATTTATAAACAGGCCTATATTTCTGAAATTTAGATTTTACTTTTAAACTAGAAGGAATGTTGGGTAATATTAACAACATAGAGATTGTGAGCTCCTTTAAAAAAAAACAGCAAAGCAGCAGATATTTTTGATTCAGTTTTATTTCTAAAGGCCTTAATATACTGTATTACTGTATGTTGGATGTTTAGTCCTGCGGTCGTATATCTGCAGTCCTGAATCTGCAGCGGCTCCAGTCTGCAGGTTTCAGCTGCAGATTCAGGGCCACAGATTTACCGCACATCCAAAACTTCAGCCATATCATCAAAACACAATCTGAATCTAAATGTATTGATTTTGTTTGCCATAAATTCAGAAAATGTACAAAAAGTATGATCCAAAACACATTCAACGGCATGTTTTGATGACAGTTTCAGTATTCTTTTGCCAAATTTGCAGAATATCAAAATTTTACTCCCTTCCTCTGCTTAATCTAATGTTTCCAAATCTTTAGAAATGATAAATGCATAGATTTGTTGCATTTGGGACATTAAAATGTTTTATTTTTTTGCATAAGTGTATAATATTGTTTCCTAACTTTCCAGATTAGAGTATTGTGTGACTTATTTATATCTGTATGTGTGATTTTGGGCCATAATAGCAAAGGAAATGCTTCAGTGCCGATCTTCTTGTAATCTAAGTTTTAATTTCTCATGTCTGTCCCCCCATTGGCCCATCGCATCACATGACCTGTCGCACTTTCTCTACGATTTGAGGTCGTCAGCCTGTGTATTTTAACTCCGTCTTCGTACTGTAATCTGTAAGCTGAAAGGCCATAGCCGAAGAATAGAAAAAACGCTACACATGATGCACATAAAAAGAAGCTTTGAAATGTAATTGTATTAGATTTAATCAGTTAATCAGTATCTCGCCATCAGACATTGGTCATTGTAACTTCTTTGTTTTATTTACGAGTCAGATCGTAGCATATTATTTAGATTTTTATTGATATTTATTGTAGGCGCATGTCATCTCTGGACCTGTGGGGCCCCTGGCGAAACAGCAACACTAATGCATTACTAGTAGAAAGTACCTTTTGCACAACAATTAAATAGCACACCAATAAGTTGGGTTCATATTCAGTTGGAGCAGCATATTATTCTTATGGCTGAAACTTAGGGTTCTCTTGATATTTGGGGGGACTTTCTCGACAAGACCCGACACCCGACAAGAGTTATTTTGGCAAACCATGAAAAATACGGTTGTGCTCGTAAGCTTATATATCCTTTTAAGTTTACATACCCTTTCAATCTTTTTTTCCACTCATGGTTAGTGGTTGTGCGAAGCTATTAGGTGCGTTCGAGATGAGCCAGACGGACACAGTTTGGACAGCCTGCTGCAGACGCACGGTGCATGATGGTTAGATTTCTGTCCGACTTGCTCCAGACTTTCTCTGATGTCACGGGCACGTAGGGACACGTGGGGCACAGAAAACTCGTGAGACCCCTATTGACTAAGTTCGGGATCACTCGCTCTTCTCCAACCACTCCCTGCTCGTCTACGCCTCCGATTACCCAGACGCCTTATTTAAACCAGCCAAGCACCTTCCACACTGTTCGTCTCATAACTCTTGACCCCTCCCTCCCTCTAACTGGTCTTGTCTTCCAGCACTTCTTCTTCCAAGCAGACAGTCTTACCCCACCCACGTCTCCATCCAGCCACCAATCTTCCTCGTCAATAAACCTTCTTAACTGCAATATTGTGGCGTGGTCCTTGCTAGTAAACAACCGTCTAGGTCAGCCACTGCATTTCCCCAGGAGCAACTGCAGAGGCTACATGGCCCGGTGCATGATGGGAAACCACTCACATGTCAGCGGCACACGCACAGGTGATTGGACATGAGTCTGTTGTGATCACAAACGTTGCCCTAAATTAGATTCCCTCACCATTCATGCTGACTATGTTTGTAAAATAACATTTTCTAGGCTGCAAAATTAAATCTAGAAATTTGTCAAATTTTCTTAAATTTGCCCTTGATTTTGAGTAACCAATTACAAGAATACTGCCTGTGGGGTACATGTTTTTACTGTTAAATTATTATTATTATTATTATTAGATAACAAGGGCAAATATACTCATTTTTCTTTATCTGTAGATTTCTTTTTGCAGTGTACTAGTTAATTTGAGGAGACCATCACATTTGAGAGAAATTCATGAGGCACACAACACCTGTCTGCACGATTGGGGGCCCCCTAGAGGTCTCGGAGTCCTAAGTGGCTGCAGGCCCTGGAAACAGAACCTAGTGAATATGTGCTGATAGAGACTTTGAACCCTGTGACAGTTTTTGTTTCATGTGGATTGGCCCAGGAATTACCGAGAAATTAGCAACGAACTAAGGCTAGAAATTTGCATTTTGACACTTACCATAGTTACCAGCACAAATTTTTCAGCTCCACCTCCATTTTAAAGGCTCTATTGAATATTGTGATGTGAAGATTAGCTGGCCTAAGGGTACAGCTAATGGGGGATCCAAATAAATAAACAAGCACCTTTGTGGTCACTCAGGGTCGTAACTTGTCCAGAGGAACCTTCTCCATCAGCACCACCCTGCGCCTCGGCCGACAGATCCTTCAGGCCATCGAGAGCATCCACTCCGTCGGCTTCCTGCACGCGACATCAAACCGGTAAGGACAGGACGGGGTTCACCTCTTCTCACTCTCTCACACTGGCTACGATTATATGCAGACCTAAAATCTGATCTGGGAGCATGGATTTACCTTGAATAGACTCAAGAATCAGCACAAAAGCAGAGAAGGCGACACAAGTGAAAGACTTTTTTCAGAAAGTTTACTTTTTTTTTTTATTCACATACACATTTTTCGAAGGGAAAAATTCACCTTCGCCTTCATAATTTTCATCAATTTCCCTTAGTAGGGGGCCGACCCCATACTCCCCCAGCACCCCCGACAGGACACCACGAGGGACACGGTCGAATGGTTTCTCCAGGTCCACAAAACACATGTGGACTGGTTGGGCGAACTCCCATGAACCCTCGAGGACCTGATGGAGGGTATAGAGCTGGTCCAGTGTGCCGCGAAAACCACACTGCTCCTCCTGAATCCGAGGTTCGACTATCGGACGGATTCTCCTCTCCAGTACCCTGGAATAGACCTTCCCGGGGAGGCTGAGGAGTGTGATCCCCCTGTAGTTGGAACACACCCTCCGGTCCCCCTTCTTAAATAGAGGGACCACCCCGGTCTGCCAATCCAGAGGCACTGTCCCCGACCGCCACGCGATGTTGCAGAGACGTATGAGCCAAGACAGTCCTACAACATCCAGAGACTTAAGGTACTCAGGACGAATCTCATCCACCCCTGGAGCCTTGCCACTGAGGAGCTTTCTATCCACCTCAGTGACCTCAGCCTGAGTAATGAACGAGTCCGCCTCAGAGTCTCCAGTCCCTGCTTCCTCATCAGAAGACGTGACGGCGGGATTGAGGAGTTCCTCGAAGTATTCCTTCCACCGCCCGACAACATCCCCAGTCGAGGTCAGCAGCTCCCCACCCGCACTGTAAACAGTGTTAGTGGAACACTGCTTCCCCCTCCCCATTCTTGCCAGAATTTCTTCGTTCTCATTATTATCATTCATATTCTATCAAATGCAAAAGTTTACATGCCCTGACATTCTGCCAGGTATGCAAACTTTGAGCACAACTGTTTGTAAAAATTTGCTAATTTAGATCGCTGTGTCGTCAAAAAGATAATTGCCTTGAATATACTGCAAATGTGCAGAATAAAGAACATTATTATACATTTTTTGAGTGATTACACATCAATTATATTTAATTAAAAACAATTTGCAGCAATTTTTGCAGCTTTATGTTCATTTCTTGACTTTGAAGATACACAAATTTACAGATATTGTATGTCTTCCAACCAACAATATTTCATGGCCAACATCACACGCATGTTTTGAACATTGTCTCCACTTTTGTACGCCTTCATGAGAAAATAATTACACCTTATTTCATATGTGCCGATAGAGAAGACGTTGGACTTTGTGACCGTTTTCGTTTCATGTGGATTGGCCCAGGAATTACAGAAAAATTAGCAATAAATCACGACTAGAATACTGCATTCATAGGTTCAGAATGTTGTGATGTCTCTTGATCACAGCCTACTGGAGCGTACACTTGGCTATGAGAGATTTGTGACATTCTTGACCGTCGATTTTTGTTCCTTTCCCTCGTATTGAGACAGAAGAAGCAATTCACGTAATTTTCCAGAGAACGTGACCTTGTAATTCAATTTTATTCGCTAATTGCGCACGTAGCATAATTGGCAATTTTACCCAGCAAGCCCTTGAGTTAACTACCACCACAGCACAGAATCAGACAGTCAGGCAAAATTGCTAAATCCAAGAATCCAATTTTTCATTTACCTGAATTGCAATTGCTTTCACTTCATACCATCTGATTTATTGGACTGGATTTTGTTTTTTCTTTGCTTTATGGGTTATGTCTAAACTGGCGTGGTCACTTACTTATCCTCATTTCCTCCTTTTCAGTTATTGCATGCGCATGGTCCGAGGTCAGAGCCTTTTTTTTCCGAGAATGACCCTCCTACACATCTGCAGCACCACTGTCTGACCCCTGTACTCTCTCTCTCTCTCTCTCTCTCGCAGTCGGGCTCGCAGCCAAGGTAAACAACATACCAGCGGATAATTTGTTTTAGCGTGGAAAATGACCGGGAGCCGATCTGTCCAGATACGCAACTGCGAATCCATTTCTTCCGCGAATATCTCGGACTGTGCATCGACTCTTCACGGTTTCCTCCGGGGCCAAATCACTTTCACATAAGAGTCACAAGGTTTGAGAACTGTACATTTGGGAGTTTTTCTACGGCTTAAGTTATAAAACATGCATAACACACAGAGAGATGCATACAGTATGTTCGCTGTGTGTGATGATAAGGATGTTTCCTGTCGAGCTGCTGTGCTGTAGTGTAGTGAGGGCGCTGTTCCACTAGAGGCGCAGTTGAGCCAGTGATTAAACAGATCATGTACAAGAGGTTGCGTTGACGTGCTAATTTCTTTGTAATTCATGGGCCGATCCGCATGAAACAAAAATTGCTACAAAGTTCAATGTCTTCTCTGTCAGTACATAGGAACTAAGATCTAATTATTTTCTCATAAAGGCGTCCAAAAGTGGAGACAATATTTAAAAACATGTGCGTAATGTTGGTCAGTAGAAAAGACTTTCAGCCATAAGAATAATATGGCAGGTTTGTGAATCCAATCACTATCAAATAATCCATCCATCCATCCATTTTTTTCCGGGGCTGGGTCGCAGAGGCAACAGTCTGAGCAGAGATGCCCAGATTTCCCGATCCCCGCACACCTCCTCCAGCTCTTCCTGGGGGATCCCAAGGCGTTCCCAGCTTAAAGACCTCGTCTTTCCAGCGTGTCCTGGGTCTTCCCTGGGGCCTCCTCCCAGTGGGACGTGCCCGGAACACCTCTCGAGGGAGGTGACCAGGAGGCATCCGAAACAGATGCCCTTGCCACCTCAGCTGGCTCCTTTCGACGTGGAGGAGTAGCGGCTCTGTTCCAAGCTCCTCCCGGGTAACTGAGCTCCTCACCCTATCTCTAAGGGTGCGCCCAGCCACCCTGCGGAGGAAACTAATTTCGGCCGCTTGTATTCGCAATCTTGTCCTTTCGGTCATGACCCAAATCTCATGACCATAGGTGAGAGTAGGAACGAAGATCGACCGGTAAATCGAGAGTTTTGCCTTTGGACTCAGCTCCTTCTTCACCACAACAGATACGACCGCATCACTGCAGACGCTGCACCGATCCGTCTGTCAATCTCACGCTCCATCCGTCCCTCACTGAGAACATGACCCCGAGATACTTGAACTCCTCCACTTGAGGCAAGGACACTCCGCCGACGCGGAGAGGGCAGGCCACCTTTTTCAAATAATGATCAACGGAAAACATTTGTGGATTTTCTTTTTGGAAATTTCTTTCAAAGAGTGTTAAAGTTGTATTGGCATCTGCTCCAGCGACAGTATTGGTATCTTTTAAAAGTACATATTTTATGTTTGAAATCTGCTAGATTTGAAACACCTTCTCCCCACGTTGTTGGGGCGTGTACGTTTCCAGACTGGACAGGCCGGGTTTCCTTTGTTAGCGTCTTTGCCCACCAAGCGACCGCATGGCTCCTTATGCAGTGTCCTCGCATAAGAAAGTCATCTGATAAAATCATTCTAAAATAGACCCTGCACAGAGCATCGCTGACGAAGAGGAGAGGACCTCTTCTCTTCGCACACACAAACACAGTGCGCACGGTGTTTGCTCTTATTCAAGCTTATATACATGCACATAGGGCTGGAAAATAGCTAAATCGAGTCTGTAGCATCACGTTGTAAACCACTCCTGTTTACAGTATGTTCAGATGGCAAGGGGTGGGATTTAATAAGTTTTAAACTTCTTCCTGCTTCTTTTTGAACAATACTGTTGTATTATTTTTGTTTATTTATGTTTATAGACTTTAACTACAGTATATCTAAACAAAAAAAATCTGAGCTCAGTATTAAGTGTCATAGTAAAGGGTGTGAATGCTTGTACATGTGATAATTCCCTTTTTTATTTTTAATAAAATGACAAATTCTAAAACTTTTTCACTTTGTCATTTTGAAGTATTGTGTGTAGATTGATTACAAGAAAAAAACAAAACAATAATTTTGGAATAAGGCTGTAACATAACAAAATGTGGCACAAGTGAAGGGGGTTGAATACTTTCTGAATGCACTGTAGGTGGAGGAGGGACTAAGTTATCTAAATGGTGCTATACTTGTCCAAACCCTATAGTGTAACTGGGCCCCGTGCCTCAGATTGAGCAGCACTGGTGTTTCGGGACAGTGTTGTCGGCTGTAGTCGTCGATCACCTCACCGCTCGGCCAGTGCGGCGGCCCGTCCCGTTGTGGAGCAGCGCTGGTGGTGTTTGTTGAGATGGTGCTGACTCAGGACGTCAGAGCGGAGCCTTCAGCGCCGCAGTGAGTGGTGTCTGCAGTAACTAGAGCCTGTAATACACCACAGCCCTGCTCCTCCATTATACAAACACACACAGACAGTACATACAGGATATATACAGGCTGGTAAACTGTGGAGCAACATCCACTCGCACGTAAAGCAAATCAATGTGGCGCTAATGGGGCATTGATGAGCGGAGGCTTCAGTTTTATTGATCTCATGTGGATAAATTCACTTGTTAAGGCGAGACGCTGCAGGGAAAACTACATTCAGTTTACAGGTTTTGCTCCAGGTTGCTCTTAACATTTCACCTGGTAACAAATCAATGACCTAATCTTTATAATAAGCAGTGTAATTATTGCTCTGATTCAACTAGGCCTGCAACTAACGATTATTTTGGTCACCGATTAATCGTTTGGCTGCAAAAGGAGCACGGAAATTATATTTTTAACGATTTTTATCAACAAAGTGACTATTTGAGGACATTTGACAGAGTAAACTTGAAGGTGATGTCTGTAAGATGCTCTTCGTACAGGTTTTACATGTTATTCCCCATTCCCCATTTGAAAGCTCAGAACCTCCACAATTCATCCTGTGATGGTGAGAGAGAGTTCCTTTCAGGTTTTGCCATAGAATCTGTCGATCAGAGCTCATTCTGCTCTGATAAGAGCATGGTCTTCTTTACTTTTGGTTAGATGTTTTATTATGTTTTATTATTTTAGATGTTTTATTATTATTTTTCACTACCATGTAGCTAAGTCAAAGCAAAGGCAGGTAAAGTTGACAAAATATTTACACAAGTATAGTAACATTCATAGACCGTAAAGTAGATGGACGGAGCCCATTGTGTTCAGTGCGGGCTAATGAAGCCAATTCATGCTAGCATT
>OMNZ01035886.1:0-15582 GCA_900303255.1 Lesueurigobius sanzi | reverse complement strand
ATGGCTCGAGCCTCAATCAATGGCCATGGCTCCTGCAGACTAACACATAAGGGTAAATCTAGCTGTGTTTGAACCCTGGGGTCCTGAGACCACCTTTCCCTGAAACTTGGTCTTCTTTATCCTGCAGCTCTGTGTCTGTCTGTCTCTGTACTGTCTCTTATTGACAGTGAGAGCATCCCCTTTGCCAATTTACAGCTGCTGCGAACTGATACCTCTTCTCTCTGTCTTGTTTTTAAAATAATATTTAAGCTATTTAAAATGTCTTATATTAAAATTGTGCTGCCATATATTTGCATTCATAAGTGAAATGGACTTAAAAGGCCACTATTTTCCATACTGAGATATGTTCTTACCTGAGCTTAGACGAGTTGATGCGTACCCGGGTTGGTCTTTGTGCGTTCCCTCAGTAATGTAAATAGACTGAAGATGTTGTTAGCATTAGCCTCTGCTACCGTATTCATATGGGGAAAAATTGGGGGTGAAGTTATAAGCCACCAAACTCTTCCATGTTTTCCCTATTTAAATACGGTTATGTGAGTAGTTACACGATCCAAGTCGATTTTCTAAGATGATAAAAAAGTGGCACTATAGCAGCTGTAGCAGAGGCTAATGCTAACAACATCTTCAGTCTATTTACATTACTGAGGGCATGCACAAAGTCCAAGCTGGGTACAGGTCTAAGCTCAGGTAAGAACATATCTCAGTATGTAAAATAGTGGCCTATTCCTTTAAAACATGCTTTTCAAAACTTGAGCCAAGATGTTGGTCAGGATTACGTAGTTGAAGAATTAGCCTAGTGTGCATGTTTGGTGAAACACACTCATTGTCATGGGGAGAAGATGCAAGCAATGCAGGGAGAGGCTTAACCTGGTCCAGACATCTAATACAGGACCTTCATGCAGGAAGAGGACAGTGCTAGCCACTCAGCAACTACACTCTTGATTATTTGGATGTTGGACACAGCGAACATTATAATCCGTACAATTGAAATAAATAATTCTACAAATTACAGACATTCATCTGCAGCAGCTCGTTTACAACCTCGTCTCTGCCTTTATGCCCTGTGTCTGCCATGAAATGAGCCAACTCCTGTGCCAACACGCAGATGATCCTAACTGGTGGCTCTGCTCTCTGGCTTGTTAGCAACATGGAGCATACGCACAAGAGGAAAGTGTGTCAAATTAATGAGTCATCTAATTATTCTTTTTCCAAGTTCTGTGTTATTTCCTGCTGTGGAGATGTGGTGTGAAGAGGGAAACTTTTTGGTAGCCAGCACCGCTCTTGAGTTTTTGACATGAGCCATTCTTAGTTAATTGTTCGTGAATTAAAGGTGCTGCAGTATATGTAGTTCAAGTCGGTGGATGGCGGCGTGTTTACTTTTCGTATTAATTGAAGGTCTATTGCTCCAGGCCCAGGTGTGGAGCTGACTGCATCGGTTCAGGAGGTGATGTTGTATTAGGAGCGTAATTACGGAAGCAAATAATTAGTCCAGAGAGTGCAAACCAAGATTAATTGGCCTCATCATCTGCCTATAACCTTAGCACTTGTGAATCATTCTCTGTTTGACCAGGAGTGCCATAAGAAACGGCTCGACAGATGCTGTACGTCTTCCACATTGTTTGAGCCTTTGCTAATTAATTTTAATAATAATCTGAACTTCTTCTCTTTCCATCGTTGCCACACTTGAGCCTTGTTGTTGATGTTTAAAGCTGGATGTCTTTCCTGACAAACCACCTCAATGCACCCTATGGACAATAGGAAATTATATTTATTTTTCTGTAGTAACTATCTTCATTCAAATTTATGTTTTGTCAGTTGTCTACCATGTATAGCATCTTCACTCTAAATGCTGGCCGAGTACTGACCTGCAGACCAAGCTTTCGCTAGACAGGAAATTCTGCTGTACGGGCAATAGGGCTGTACAATTGATCACATTTGCAATTTTATCACAATATTACACAACGTAATTTGCAATTTGCATAGGTATGCAATTATTAAGGGAAAAAAACAAAAAAAAAAGTAAGTCTCTAGCCCATTCCTGTCAGGAGTTATGACATTTTAAAGAGGTAATTAAAATGCTCTGTCCAGCCACTAGGGGGCAGCCAAGATTTTTTTAAAAGAAAGATATTCCACACCTGTCCAGCTTATGGCCATACCACCTTTGCTCTGTCTGATCCTGTCAGATTTCTATAGTAGGCCCGCGTAACTATGAAGGGGGATAACTGGGCAATTGCTGAGAGGACCCAATTTGAAGGCGGCCCCCACAAAAAAAGATCTTTAGTCTCCCTAAAAAATAAATTATAAAAGCACAGATGGCAGCTAAAGGACCAGCTGAAAATATAATTTATTTTCTACACATCTGAATAAAAAAAAAACAAAAAAAAACTGCAGGACTCTCAGACTCCCCCAGGTCAAAAGTGCAATATTTCTGCAGTCATTTTAAGTGCTTAAAAAAAAAAAAAAATCAAATCAAAATTAGGTCAAATTGCCCAGCCCTTCATTATATGTACATTTATTTTTTGGTAAAGTCGTTCAGCCCTAAAGAGGACCTTGAAAAAATAATTGCATATGAAATCGCAATCGCAATATTGAGGAAAAAATAGTGTTGTTCCAATACCATTTTTTCTCATCCGATCTGATACCGATATTTGGACTCCGAGTAGTCACCGATACTGAGTACTACTCCGATACCACTGTGTAAAAAAACACACTGTCAGAAGTAAAAAGACGCCAAAGCCCATATGGCTCATTCTGCAGAATGTATTATTTCAATGTTCTGTTTCTACTCTAAAGATTAAATGAAAGCAAAAAATAAAACACAAATGTATCTGCTGTGATCATTAGAGGTTTTAGTGTCTGTAGAACCCAAAAAAACACATTATGGTATCGGATAGGTTTTGGTTCAGGTACTCGCCGATAAAAACGGAAAAGCTGTGGTATCGGCATGAAATCAGTATCGTGTCGGAACATCCCTAGAAAAAAAACTCAATTAGATTATTTTCCAAAATCGTTCAGCCCTAACAGGCAATGTGATCTATATCCCCAAAAACAATATATTGAAATACTATTGAGAACATTTTACACATTTTACACACAGATCCATCCATCAGGTCCCTTACCCGAGGCCAGGCTGCAGGGAGAACGGTAAACGGTGCCCAGATTTCCTCACCCCCGCCAATCTCAATCTCATGGTTCATCCTTCCCTCTGGTACTGCCAAGTAAAAATCTAAATCTGCATAAAACATTATTATTACTCTATTAAACATGTTTAATCCATTACCAACACTCAGTTATCCCGCCGTGTGATGCACTCGGGCAGTTCAATTGCCTCCCCTGTTTCATTGTAATCATTTTGAGGGAACCCAAGTCCTGACCACGCTCTTGATCAGTGCCTCACATAAGCACTGTATTTACTCCAGTAATGGTCACAGTCGACTGAGAGCTGTCAAGTTAAGATGTATGAGCGGCTTTATAAAACGGACATAATTTCATGGTAAAGATAGGAAATGTTATTGTTGTTTGATTGTTGAAACTTTTGGGGCGACTGCGCGGGCCTTTGCTCCGGATTAACATTCGATTTAAACCCAATTATTTATGCGTACGCCAGAATGATGTTTTGAAATGTGTCCCTTTTTTTAAACACTGTAAACAAAGGCGATCCATCATAACCCTTGACAGCACTAATTACTTCCAGATATAGTGAGCTAGCCCTGGGCCTGCTCTGCTGTGTGCCAGTCTTTAGCAACACATTGTATATGTAGTATTTCATACTATTTACTGCATGCACACCTACATCTGATTATCTGATTTCAGTTCTTGGATTATAGAACTGGCATGAAAACTGATCTGATTTCTTTCTGATCTTTCACACCTGAGCTTGTATCAATAGAGCAGCAAAGCCTTTTAACTGCTTGCAAATCAGTTGGATAGCATTTAAAATGTGTACAACCCTAAACCAGTTGTTCTCAACTAGTATCATCATCAGGACACACCATCAACTAATAATGACGAGCTGTGGCCCAAATGAGAATTGAATTTGTTTTAAAATAGTGTATTAATACTAATACTGTTTAATAAGCATTAAATATTCTCATAAAGCTGAAATAATTATCAAAATAACTCACTTTAACTGACTTGGGATTGTTTTTGTGCTTTTCAACAGATAAATACTGTATTTAAAGAAAAGGCTCGGACCCACTGAAAATGATTCTGTAACCCACTTTTGTGAAATAATATACTGTATATCTTGGGGCTGCATGAGAATAAAGAAGCAATATTCAATAACTCTTTTTTTTTTCTTTTTTCTAAAACTATGTTAATAAATTGAAGAAAAAAACAAAAAACGGAAGACATTTGTTTTCTTTAAATTGCGTCAAAAGGCTAAAAAATAAGCCCAAAGGTTAAAATGGACCTAAATAAAACAGAACTTTAAAAACAAAAAACATTTTTGTTTTAGGCTTTTGTGGCAAAAATGTGTGACTCTCAGTCAGATGGCCACTTATGTACTGTGGCTTTTTACGATGTGGATATTGTGTCACAGAATATCGATAATGATAATTTAGCAATATATTGTGCAGCCCTAGCGATTATTGTCATTGTCTACAGCAGTCAAGCTTTTCACACCAAGTACCAGCTCATAAAAGATTTGACCTTCCAAGATCTGGTTCAAAGCTGGACTAAACTGGCTTAAATTGGACTAGATATCTCTAAACTGAGTGTAAACCATTAGGGCTGGGACAAAATATTGCAAAAGTATTGCAATACCCGATAGCCGCGATACCAAGTATCAATACTTTCAATACTTTAACCTGCCTGTGTCACCGACGACTTTTACGAATATCTCCGGAAACAAACGTCATAGAGACTTACCGTTTTCGACATTGGAAAGATATGAAAGTTGGGGCTTTAAAATGTCCTTCTAGGCCTCTGGGTGCAGTGCGAAGTTGCGTTGAAAATGTGTCTTTGGTCAGCTGCCATCTTGCTAACTGTATGGAGGCCCATTGATGCCAAAATTGAGCAAATGTATGGAGAAACATTGGTGCCAAATTTTTTTTAAACATTTTCAAATATATTGAGAATGAATGCAGATGGGACATAGAAAGCACTTGCTGGTGCATCGGGAGGAGGTGTTTAGGAAGCAAAAAATAAAATAAAAATAAAATCCAGGTGAAAAAGACTCAAAATGTTAAATGGCTTTGTTATATTTTGTTGTGTTAGTGCATTTTTCCATGTTTACACTTTTTAAAAATAACGTTATTTGGACATATGACTGTTTGAATTTTCATATTTGTAAGGTAAATATATTACATATACATTATCGCAATCCGCCCCCAAGTATCGTGATCCGGATCGGGACAAAAGTGGATCATCCCAGCCGTATAAACCATGTCCAAACCAGAAATACACTCAACTTAAATGCGTTACTGAAGCATAAGCCCAAGTGCCACCAGTCATACACGTACCACAGTTTGAGAAACACTTGGTATCTACATTGCTAAAAAAACATGTTGTTTTCATCCCCATTTACACAGTCTATGACCATCTCAGCAGTCATGCAATCAGGAGACGTCCGATGATTCACGCTGCTTCATAAGGTTATATTTTATAGCCCCAGCATGTATTGACCTGTGGCTAACATCCGCTTTCAACATTCATAACATAATCACCGCTTGACACGTGGTTATAATAACCCAATAGCATTTCCCCAACATCTCCACAAACATATTGACTTTTCGTGAACGGCTCCCTTGAACCAATTACATAAATATCGCGGCATAATTAGTTTACACATTACTAAATTACCGACAGATTAAAAGTGAAATAGCACGCGCGGTTCATACCCTGGCCGCATAACTGCCTGAGAGGAAATTAATATGGATTCAAATGGCCCTTAGAGACGTCAGCAGTAAAAGCGAAAAGCAACAATCTATAAGGCCGGGCTCGCATAAGGATATCCTCTGTGCGGGCTCCCCAGGTGTACGTTTCAGCACAGGCATTCAGGCCAGGGTAATTAATACGCTCCTTAATTAGATTTGCATATGAATATCAATAGTCTTCCTTACTGAGTTAATCGGCCAGGACAGTAGTAAGTAGTTTCTTTGTTCTATATGGGTGTAGTTGTACACCCATTGCTTCAGGAGGATAGGAGCTGCATATCGTGGCCAATAACCTTAGCCCTGTGCATCCCGAATAGTATTTTGAGTGCTCAATGGTGGAAAAGTGTGGGCATCTATATTATGTTGCAACATCTTTCACTATAACTGTATTTGTTAGTGCCATCAAGTAAAAAAGTTAGATTATTTTTCATTATTTTCATTTTAAGTGCCTGTTTAGTTATCGAATTTCGTATTCTGTCGGGGGATTTTTGAATTGTGGTGGTAGGGTGACTTCCTGCCTGAGGTAAAATGGAGGCCTAGTTATCAGTCTGCCTGCATTAGCTGAGATTGCTGGCCCACTTGATGGCCCACGAACTTTGCAGCCAAAATGTATTGCCCTGACCTTTGATACTTCCATTGATCCTAGGTACTGAGTGGCCATTTCCCAAGAAACAAACATATATAATTGGTATTGGGTTCAGTGATGCTCTCTCACTGTCTTTGGGGAAGCTTTGAAGCTATATAAATCAATTCACACTTATAGACACAATATGGGCGCATTAGTGCTGACTGGTCATTTGAGAATGGCTGAGAGGTAAGGAATTCAATAGGCTTTGATCAACCACAACTAATCTATCTTCATCAATCCTTAAGTTGTACTTTAAGCTTCAGCTGCTCATCATAATGCTTTTGCAAGGAGTGGTTTAGTGGAACCTGTCAAGCGCCCTACAGATCGATGTATGGACACAAGGGTTGATTTTAAAATTCAGTTTATTGTTGACAGTGTAAACAAGTCCTGGAGAAGTCATACTTGATAGAAGACTGAGATATGAACAGTGCTACATTCATGTAAGAATTATGTTCAGGTTCGTAGACAACTAGGGGTTTTATGCAAGAAGACTCTTTGGAATAGTGATTTTATTCTTTGCAGAGGATAATGTCCTTCCTCAATAATAGTATTATTGAGTATAGTAAATTGTGATTTCAATTTGATTGTGAGTAATTGTTTAAAGGAGACATGTGCTAAATTGACTTTTTTGAGCTATTAAATGGTGCTGTGCTTTCAGATACAGTTACTGACTTATGTGTTTTATGCAGCAAAATATTCCAAAGTTGCAAATTAGTGTCAGCTGATATGGAATTATCCATTTCTGTTGTTATTTGCTACACCACCATTTTCCTGCCTTTTTGCAGGAACATGTATTTATTTATTTTTTCTCAGGGCAACCCATTGCAACCTCATTTTATTGTCAAACAACACAAGTTATTATTATTTCACGTCCACCGTGCAGGGTTAGGGTTAATTCACTTCATAGCAGTATTTCACTTCATTCACGCAGTTTTGAAGGAATCCTGTTCTGCGGTGCTTCGTTTTCTACTTCCTGGAACAATCATTGTTCAAACCCCCAAACTGTCCTCCACATTTTTAAAGCCAATAATCCAACATCTGATGTGTTGTGCCACTAGCCACATATTTAAATCAAAGCAAATTGTTTATTTTACCATGTGATTCCCACTACGTTGTTTCCTCTTCATGGTTTTGTATTTTGTTGTTTACAAACCATAAAGAGGAAACAAGTAAAGTTTAAACCAGCTGTTATTTAGATTAATTTGTTTAGGTCACTTTCTTAATTATAGTGAATCCATGAGAGAAGAGATCAGTGTGGGATTATCTTATTATAAAATATCTTATGAAAACCAATTTGTTTCATTTAGATATGGCTAATAATAATAATAATACTATTCTATATGATTCAATTTGTATTCTATTCATATTTATTATTTTAAAATGTTAACATGAAACAGTGAAAGCATAAAGATAAACATAGGCTGAATGTTCAATATATTTTCAATTAAAACAAGTGTAGTATAAATATAAAATATAAAAAATGCACATATCATGTTTTGTTTCTTTTTTGTGAACATTTCGATAGTACTGTAACGGTTTTAGAGAAACTGTCTGCATTTTCTTCCTTAATTTCGATTGATTGATCATGAATAATCGTAAAATCACACATTTTTTTCTCAAAACAATTGTGACTGGAAAATGTAGAATTGTGACTTCCTTAGTTGTGGTCCAAACCCATTCCAGACTGGGCTAAAACACATCATCAACATCCTGATTCTTCACAGCAAAAATCTGTTTTTGCAATGCACTGAATGAGGACAAAAACAATTTCACTTCTATTAGTACATGGAAAAAATCAGGTACAGGCCCTTTTATATTAATTAGCCATATTGTAAGTTTGGTTTTCTTCTTTAACATACCATAATTGGGCCAGGTCATAAGTTATAAGTTCCAGATTCCAGTAAGTCTCTTCCACAATTCCTAACCCTAGCCCTAACCCTTTTTTTTTAATATGTTCAAGATAGTGCTAGTTATGGTCAGCGAGATACAATAGCCGTACCTGTCCACTGTTCTGTTGGACTGTTTACTCAGCTGTAGGGCCTCTGTCTCCAGTGCAAGGGCAAAAGGAACAGGTCACCAAATATTTCATTTCCCAAGTAAAACATGCTCCAACTTCAGCTGAAAAAAGTGTAGCGGGTCACAGTGATGAATGTGCAATCAGGCTGATTAAGTCATTATTAGCTGTCCGAGAAACCCACAGCGGGAAATGAGGCTAAGAATGTAAAAGGATGTTTATGTGCTCCGGAATGCACCAGTGTCACTCGCGCAGTTATGAATGTGATTTGAGCAAGTTGTCTGTGTGAACTTTGACCCCTCAAAATAGAGTCATCATTCGGTTAATTTTCTGTAATCTCCTTTGTCCGAATGCGTGGAATGATCAGTCGGGAACAAGTCCTTAGTTTCTAGATTGTTCAAAAAGTTTACTTCTCACAGTCTTACTTTCCTCCTCTCCGTGCGGCCAGCAGATGGTGCTGCAATCTCTTCCCACTGCACTCCCACAACACATGTTAGTCAGGCTACCACAGCCACTGCGCAATCTTAAAAAAAAAAAAAGAAAGAAGCTCCGGCTAGTTCCTGAGTTGAGGCAAATGTTTGTTGAATTAAGTGGAGATTTCCTGGTTTTCTTTTGGAGAGAGAGAGAGAAAAAAGTTTCTTAGGATGAGCTGCGGGTGTTCTGCAATTACCCTCCCTTGTGTTGGCCATATTGAGCATTTTGTGTCCTAGCTGGAGCTGTTGCAGGTATATGTTGGTGGGCTCTCTGTTAGATTTCGCTTGTAGGGCAAGGTGTATTCATGTACAAGGATTTAGAGCCTCTTTTTCTCGTAAGTGGATGCTCACAGAGGTTAGTATTTCCCATTTCTGACCTCTACATGATTTTATTTTTTCTAGTAACTTTCTAGTAGTATTTTTTTTCTCATATTAATGTAGATCTTAAAAATGTTAGGTTTCTACTGTTGCACTGTTACCGGTCAACCCACCCTGGTCAACCTGTGACTCGTGGTGGCAGTATAGGGTGCGAATGCCTCGGTGGGGGCTGTGGTGGCGGGGGGGGGGGGGGGGCCGTGGGGGGGGGGGGGGGGCCCGAGGTCGGGGAGCGTAGCGTGTAAGCTACTAAGAGAAGGAATGTGAGGAGAGCATTATTGGCCACACTTCATGTGAATGGAAAAGGGGTTAAAGAAATGACAGCATACAGTGGGTGGTAGGGCCTCAGAGCAGCCCGGGAGGAAATGGAATGAGAAAGTGCAGTCAGGCAGACCACTCATTCACCATGACAAATAGGAGAGGCCTAGGCCAAAGGGATACCTGATACCCTACAGTGGGCTGCGTGCACCTGCCCAGACTGCAGGAGCACCAAAGTGGAAGCAAACCTCAGCCACTTACATTAGTCAACACAATAGATTTAAATCAGGCCGCTGTTTATCAGGCAAGAAAGAAGGAAAAAAATCATTTAAGTTGATGCTATTGAAATTAAAACTTTTTGGAAGAAAAAAATATCTAATCTAACAACGCAGATTTTTTTTTCCTTTTTTTCAAACATAAATATTAAATCTATGAAAAAAGATCTAGTTTAATCTGTCAACTTACACAGTTTTCATCAGGGCTTGTGACTTTATGAGCCCCTGAGCACTCCTCGCTTCTCTTTTCTTCAAATATCAAATCTAATTCCCTAAACATTTTGCAAATATGCATTTTATCTCTTAAACTGTGCAGCCAGTCCAAAACATGTCAATTCGAACCGCCACAAACTGAGGCGCGCGGATACATACAAAGAGTTAATAGGCGCTTTCTTCTTCAGCAGGAGGTCACGAGCCCTGTGTCATGAGGTTTCCATCTAAATTAACTCGTATATCAAATTCCACGGGCATATTAAACCTTTTGGGAACTGTTCAGAGTTAGAGGGGTGTTTTGTATACTCCCAATTGTGTGTGCGGGGACAGGACAAGAGCTATAGGTAGTGGACACAGACACCGCTCTGTTCTGTTCTGTTCTGTTCGCTTGTGTTCGGGCCAGTCTAAATGCCTGGCTGTGGAGCTGTCAGAGGATTACCCTGCCCCTGTAGACGTGGGCAGTGAGCTCTGAGGCACTGGTCAGGCCACAGCTCATTGTGCTGAGCTCTCAGACTGGGCAGGCTCGACCCACGATGGGAAGAATGGTCAGCAAAATAGCATCGTGTCTGTCAATAATTTATATTCATTTAGTATAGTTTGAAATTGATATGGATATGGTATTAACAAAAAGGAGTAATCGTGCTACTTTTCTACATTCTCTTACAATATCATTAGTCTTGAATTCAGAATGTTGAATAGTTTAAGTGTATGGATCATCATGTTCTGACTGTGTAGAGTTTTATTTTTGCATGTAATCTGGGTTAATCTGATATTAGTCAAGAAGGATCATTTGCACAAACAGACTTGATGTGTTTCACAGTTAAATTAAATCCAAGTCCCAAATGACTTTATATCAATGTAATTTCAAGATATGGGATAGTAAAAAAATCCATCCCGATTTTAAACGATTCAGTAAAATAGATAAACAAAACAACAACTAGGCCTTCTATTTTTATCTAAAGCACTTCTCAAATGACCTGTTTGCAATGGTTTTCTCTGCAGAAATGCATTTATTTAGTGAGGGGCAGTGGGTGACATCTGTTGCACCCCAGCACTGTACAATCCCTTATGTTATTCAAGATTTGCCCTAATAAGCCTTATTCCACTATGATTTATCAATGAGATATGTTTTTAAGCAGCTTAGGTTTTATGTCCCGACACGGAGGCCACAGAGATGTAATCCAGATTCATAATCCAGTGATTCTTACAAGCTGTTCTGCCTCTTAAATGCCGGGTATTTGTGTTGATTTAATATTATTCTAATCTCCCCTAAACTGCCAGTTGCTGTCTGGTCCGTGGCCATCTTGTTTATTACCTGCTTTCGTCTCCCCACTGAAGGCTGGGACAAAGTCTGATGAGCCCAGTGGAATTCACGGACGATGGCGCTTTAAGGTGCACAGACCTGGGTTCTGAACACTTTTATTTCCACTTAATAAAACAGGAATAACATTTAAAACAGCTTCTCATTATCTTCTTTCTAAAGACGGTATAAACACCTTTCGGTCTGTGATTAACTCCAGCTTTTTGGCTGCGGCTCTTTCCCTCGTTTTACCTCTTCCGCATTAGCATTCTCATCGCACTACTTTGTTTGCCACAGTTATGTCTCTTAAATTTTATTCCCCGTCTACAGACTACTGTATGATATTGGAAAACGTGATTCGTATGGTCTTTTTGTTGTTGGTTTTTGTTTTTTCCCACAAGTTTACTTAGACTAAGTTCAGTTTGTATCTGCTTGCCAGACATGTAGTAAGTCCAACATGTGTGAGCTCCACTGTGGATTTCAGTCTGGATGATTAACCTTATTGTTATTATCCTGGCTATTTTTATTTGCTTTGATTGTAAGTGGCTTATGCTCGAAGAAGATTTCTTCAGTGCTTTGACTTGCACGTCCAATATTATTAGTTGCTATGAGTTGAGCCTGTGCAAATCTGTTAATGCATAAGAGCATAAGAGCCTCTTATGTTCCCAGCCAGGTCAAAGTGAAGACACATCAGATTAATATTTGATCATGCAAAAGGGCCCTAATCAGATTTGGGTATTCCCTTAGCTGAGTGCTCTGTAGCAATTATCATAATTGTTGCTCTAAACATGCTTGTCTTTACGGATAGCAGTTGGGCGTGAGCGTGCGCTGTGATAGAGGGATTCCAGCACCAAACCCAATTAATGCAGAATGGATGGCTGTGGAGGGCCAAGGGAGAGGTGAACGGGGAGGGCCGGGGGGCAGAGCACTGGGCCAGGTCTGAGCAGTGGTGTCGCCCATGGCCCTCTACTCCACAAGCACACCGCCTCACACCTGCTCCTCAGTATAATGCCACACCACAGGCGAGAAAAGTGTCCAAAACTCCTGTGTAAAATATATATTATATATATATATACTTAAATCGGTCCAATATATGATGCGGATATTTTTTACAGTTAATTACTCATCATAAAAGTACATTTTTCTGTAATACCTATGTAAATATTTAGCCAAAAGTGGCATTTCACTCTATGATGGCTATCGGTTTCTGATAGCCATCATAGTCTCTACAGAAATCTGAGTGAACCACTGTACCCAGCCAAAGTCATATTGCTTTTATCGTATTTTTTATCATATTCATTTTATCGTTTTTTCCAATAATGAATTTAGGGACTTTACTCCATGTGAGTGGGTCCTGCTAAAGGTCCTGCTAATGATTTTAAATGTTGATATTAATATCGGCAAATATCGGATTTTGGCCACAGCAGCGAGGCAAAAAAATTCGGCAGAAAATTTTCATATCGGACCATCCCTAAATTAAATATATCTTTATATTTGAATATTTTACTCGTATACTCATTATTTAAATTGAGAATTTATAATTGAGTGTTTTTTTGCATTTTTGTGTGTGTGTGTGTGTGTGTGTGTGTGTGTGTGTGTGTGTGTGTGTGTGTGTGTGTGTGTGTGTGTGTGTCTGTGTGTCTGTGTGTCTGTGTGTGTTCCTATAGGAACCAAATTGGGCGCCTGTTGGGGTTTAACAGGTTAAAAGAAAATGTCATGGTTTTCCAATGGTTTTTGCTTAATTTTACACACAAGGAAACTGACAATACGGCAAATGTGATTTACATATTTCATTCCATTCTTTATTTGTTTCATCATGTTCTTTTCTTATTCTTGACATGGTTTTGTTATTTCACATACAAGTCCAAACACATGATTGAAAAGGAGCACAAAGAAGATAGATCTTATTGTGGGTGCCCCTTTCTCCAGAACACAAACAAAAAATACATACAAAATACAGGATGGTCTGCAATTTACAAAACATTCACTTTAAATTGCACACTACAAATTTCAAATTCATATCAGCTCTTCTAAGAAAGAAGATTTAACAATTAAGTATCAACGAAAGGTTTTTTTTGTGTTTTTTTGTTTCGTTTTTCCATATAAACAAACTCGTGTACATTTCATTATAAGCTCAACTTATGTTGATGTGATTGATTTGTGGACAACCTTTGGAGCCCCCCTGCAGTCCCTCTGAGGACCCCCAAGGGCCCCGGACCCCACTTTGGGAACCAGTGCATTAGAACATCCATCTTAAAATATTTTGCAGAATGTAAAGAAAATGTTATTGTTTTTGTATAAAACATAAAGATAAAAAGGAAAGAAATCAATGTATTAAAAAGTCTTGGAATGAAAATGTACTTACTGACACTGCAATAAGTGAATGTTGTCTTACCAAAATATAATATAAAGGTGAAAATACATTTAAAAAACATTCATTTATAAGTGGTTTGCTCAGGTGTGTGTGTAAGCCCCTCAGTGTTGCTCTCATAGTGGCTGTCAGCGAACCAGTTTGTCATAAGAGTGCGAGTGTGTGTTTGCGAGTCATCTATCGTGCCTGAGGCATGGCACTGCGCAAAGAAACACCGGGAGAGTCGCTTCCCCATTAATCTGCGCTGACTGGCTGGAAATTGCATCTTTGTAATGAGTATTAGGTGTGCATCTACATGAATTAAAGCTGAATGAGCCTCTGATTGATCACCTCCTCCCAAATGATGCTCTTCCCATGATCATTATTGTTTGAAAGTGACTAAATCATATCAGGATGATTTAAAGTGTGGCCTCTCAGGGCATGGTGAGATAAAGTAAAGAGAGCATGTCTGGGAAATTGTGCTTGTCTTTTTTATTTATTCGGTTGTGAAAAGGTTTATGAGGAGTACACGTTCCACTTAATTGGAATGAAAATCTGAATAAAAGTTGTAAGCAAAAGTGAAATGGCTACAGCCTTTGTACTACTTAGTAACAATACTTCTTCTTTCCTTGTTCTTTTTTTATTCTCTTAAACAAACTAAAGTATTCATTTAACTATTTATTTTTGCAAGCTCCCTGAAAGCCACACTGCAGACATGATATAAACCTAACCCAACACCTTTTGGTCCCAATTTTTATCCAAATATAAGCCCTAAACTGACTGCTCATGTCTGACGTCTGTGCCACAAAGTTCAGATATCTTCTTCCTGCATTCCTTTATATATTTATTAATCGGTAACTGCTTCACTCCACTTTTGTCCCAGCTTAAGTGTTGATTATTCTGATCATCGCTGGACGGTATTCAAGGACGAAGCACTCATTAACTTTAGAAATACTTTGAGAAGTTAGTTTGGGCATGTGTGGGGAAAAAATAAGCACTATTTTAGATCGAGCCATGGGAAAAAACAGCGTCTGTCACCTTGTATCTTGACATATTTACTGTACCTGGACACATTAATGCTCCTCTGTAATGTCTTTCTAGTAATTATGTTGCCAAGTACCCTGTAGGGGTAATTATACTAAAAACACCCTCATTAGCTGCATCGAGATGTAAACCCCCAGAAGCCTTAGTATCATCCCCCAGTGCGCTCTTCACACTCGGTTATTCAGGACTGCCAACCACTGCCAGGGATCTGCTCCATTAGAGGCGTAGCGCAGTGCCTCTCTCACTGCTCAATGTTATGCTTAATATATGTGTATATACAGTATGAGCTTATGAGTTGATAAAATAACTGTCTTATTGAAATACAGTAATGGTGACATTGTGATTTCCAATGTTGTTGCATGTTTTTTATTGGTTATATAACAACCAAGAACGGTTTCAGGAGTCTTCAGAAGTTGAATCTGTGTGTTATTTAGTACCGTATTTTCCGGACTATAAGTCGCACCGGAGTATAAAGCTGGACACACACTAGAGGATTTTTAGTCTTAGGAGGCGTGGCTCAATAAAAACTTTCTCTCATGGCATGATCTGTGGTGGGACTCCTCATGTGTGTGTATGTGTGTCCTCATGTCTGTCCTTAAGTGTGTGTGGTCTGTGCACAGATCTTTAGTCTCAAAAGATTAAAAATCCTCTAGTGTGTGGGCATCTTTAGTCACACCAGGCAACAAAAGGAATAATGAAGAAGAATAAAATATACTATATAAGTCGCACTGGATCGATCATAAGTCGCATTTTTGGGGGGAAATTAATTTTACAAC
>OMNZ01035869.1:5558-19251 GCA_900303255.1 Lesueurigobius sanzi | reverse complement strand
ACATCTTTCTGTACAGACAATTGTGAGGAAAAGGTGGTTCCAAATTGCTTTCGGATGAATTGTGTGACCAATGAAGGCTATGGCATTACATTCTGGAAACAATAAAGCGATTTCTTACATACAGCAAACACTAACAGTCCCCGGAGAAGTAACTCAAATTATAATATAGCCATAATGCAGGCAGGTCTAATGGATTATTTCATTATGCAACAAGAAGAAGGTAGAACAACTACAGTAGCAAGTCCTGATGTAAACATTTTCTCATAGACACTTGGTGATGCGTACATGCTGGGAATCCAATAAAAAGGGACTTGTGGTATTTTAGTGAAAAGGCTGGCGCACGTGGAAAATGAAAAAGAATTGACATTCAAAGACTGAGTGGCTAGAGAAATCGAAGCGACAGAGACGCAGTAATTAAGAACGGTGGGAGAAGCCGTCAGATATGAGGCCTATGCGTGTTCAGGCTGCAGCAATAACATTTGGTGTTAAAAGATGATGTGGCTGATGTTTTTGAGCTGGGCCAAATGCAATAATCAGAATGAAACCAGTAATAAGGGTGGACGGTATTCACAATGAACTGGACTTTCTCGAGGATGATCAAGCAGTATTTCTGTTGTCAACAAACTGAATGACTGTTGAATAAATTGAGTCCAGAAAAAGGAACATTATTGTACCTTTTTTGAGAGATTTTTTATTTTTTCATCAGCAGTTTTTTTGCAGCTTTTTGTTCATTTCTTGACTTTGAAGACATGTACTTGATATTGTATATTTGTATAAGTTCCAAATAGAGATGTCACGATTCAATATCTTTGAGTTGCGATTATTGTAGGGAAAAATGTTATGATTATTCACGATTATGGCAGTTTAGGAAGAAAGTACAGAGAATTTCTCAAAATCTTACAAAAAGTACTGCCTTCAAACTTGAGATTTAGGCCAGGTTTAGGTCAGGTTTAGGCCAGGTTTAGTCCAGGTTTAGACCAAGTTTAGGCCAGGTTTAGGCCAGGTTTAAATCACATTTAGACCAGATTTAGGTCATGTTTATAACAGATATAGACCGGTTTTGGCCAGGTGTAGGCCGGTTTTAGGCCAGGTGTAGGCCAGGTTTAAACCAGGTTTAGACCAGGTTTAGTCCAGGTTTAGGCTAGGTTCAGGGCAGGTTTACACCAGGTTTAGGTATTTACTGTGATATAACAAACACAGCACAGGCTTCTTTTGGGACTCTTCCTTTGGCAACATTATGCATTTATCATGCCAAGATGAATAAGGCTTTCTCTTAGCACACTGGATTATTTAACCTGCTGCTGACTTTTGTATTTTTGGTGCTTACCGTTGAGAGCGCTCCATTCGGACACATACACACTGTGGCTCAAGAGAAACGATTAACCTCGAGTCCTAAAATTCTAACGATGAACCAACCGTGAGCTTTTATAATCGCGGTGATCACAAAACCGGTTAATCTTGACATCCCTAGTTCCAAACAACACTTTTGATCTTATCTTGTAGACGATATATTGCTCACCTCCAAACAGAAATAACAAAAAGGCAATTATTTTTCTTTTGTTGTCCTTTCTCAGACCACTGTCATCTGAACTATAATGTGATTTGAATTTGAACTTGCTTTTGCTATAAATGCCCTTCTCAGAAAAGCCCTCTTGACTTATCCAGGCTTGTGGCAGCATTCTATCAAGACAACATGCTGTGTAAGAAGCTAAACGCTAGAGCAATTTCCATAAAACGAGCTACAAGCATGAGTCACCTGTTTGCTTTCCACTGCCCTCCATTTGAGTAACCTTATAAAAAAAAATAACGTCCCACTTCTGTGCTGTTCCTTCCAAGGCAATTCATCAATGTAATACCTTGAGTCCTTATAGGCCAGTAGTAAATCCCTCGCTCATTTTACCTCTAATAAGTCTAAGTGATCCGGGAGTGGCTGGGAATGGCCAAATTGCACACAGAGGCCGGTCAATAAGATGGACCGTTATCACCTTCATCAAAGTGGCCATGCGCTGGGACAACATGATTATTAGACACACTTCGGCGCAATTTAGACTCGCCAACGCTCCTGACACACATCAGGGCTGCACGATATCCTAACTATCTTTAACATTGCAGTAACAACTCTGCTTTATTTCTGCTAAACAATTTGATTTTCCGTCAAATTGTGCCAAAACAAAAGCAAAACAAGGGCTGGAATGGCAGTAAATTTGAATATTTTTAATCAACAATGTGTTTGGTTTCAGTCTGTGTTAGCAAAAAGGGGGTCAAACTCAGTCAGATGGAAGACCTTGCAATCAAATAGGGTATGTATCGATATAATTAAAACAGATACAGTATTGATATCGTGGCTGTCAGTGTTGTTCGTCCCCCCAGGTGTTAGACGGCAGCAAGACTGGGGGAGAAATCATGGAAAAATGTAAAAGGTTTTGTATTGTATTGTATTGAGAAGGCTCTGTATCGAGGTCTGTATCGTATCGCCAGGTTCTCAAAGGTGCACAGCCCTAGCATCAAATAATCTCGTGATAAGGAGAATTCTTCATTTTACTAAGCAACCATAGTGCACATATACTATAGGGTAAGTGCGGCGGGTTAATTGGACCAGTGTTATCTGAGGTTTGTAGGTTAAGCTTGCATTGTCTTTCGCCTGCGAGGACAAAGTTAAGCCTTTAAACTGCCATTACTTGACAGACAGACTTGGATCACGGTGGCTAATTTCCAGACCGATTTGCCACCTGATAATGCCACCTCGCGGCTTGGTCCATGTAATGATCTGGACTAATTTCTGACTGTTTACGGACCTGAGTGCATGACTAGATTAAGCGCCGGCTCATTTGGCGACTGACTCCTGGATAATTTACTGCGTCACTGACTGACAATTCATTGATTGACTCCGAGTGAGTGATTGAGGGACTGGCGCGTTTGGCAAGTGAGTGACTTGGGGGGAATCCAGGAATGGCAAAGATCACCGGGACGGACCATAAAGCCATCACCACCACGCGTGTGATCCTATTAACATTTCCTCCTCCTTATAGACAGGTGCATTGACAGAGCGCTGTCAGCAAATATCTAAATTATACATTCAGGTCTGTCCAGGCATATCAATAACCACAGCCTCCTTCTTATCTCAGGGATGTGCCTCCAGGCATATCCACTGCATCCCCTACATCAGGGGTAATGACTCAAAATCCACCAAGGTCCAATTTGAAAAAAAGGGACTAATACTTTCTTTTACATTTTTTTTGTCTTTATAAAAGTAAGCTGTGGTTTGAAAAGAGTGCAATTAAGTATAATCTGATATTGTTTCTATTCTAGCCCCTAAACAGCACCTAACTCAGAACACATGCTGCCAATGCAGACTGTGGAGTCCGTTTGCTAATTTGTCCTCGGCTCTACAACTAATTTCATAACTAACTTCTATATTTTTCTTCTTCTTCAATGTGTCCTGTAGTAGCTTCACCCTCAACATTAGTTTCATTCAGTTTTTTTTATGAGTCACGTGACAAAATCAATTGTGTTATGGTAGGCAAAGATTCTTCAGTCTTCATCTGTACTTTGTAATTGAAGTGTAGGATGTTTCGATCTTAGTCCAAAGATCGTCATCAGCTTAATAAAGACTTGAGCACGCCCATGGGTCTCTTAAGAGTAAACCAGAAGAAGGAGTTAACCTCTAAGTCCCTCCTCTCTTGGTACTAAAGGTAGGAAAGGTAGGAATATAAAATAATAATAGGCTAAGATGTTTTCCTGCCTTTAGTACCAAGAGAGGAGGGACTTAGAGGTTAACTCCTCCTTCTGGTTTACTCTTAAGAGACCCACGAGCGTGCTCAAGTTGTTAAGCTGATGACGATCTTTGGACTAAGATCGAAACGTCCTACACTTCAACTACAGAGTACTGATTAAGACTAAAGAATCTTTGCCTACGCTGGACAACTCCTGTACGACTGAGAACCTACACAAACAATTGTATAATGTTACTAATGTCAAAATTAACCTGAACTGAACTCCCAAAGCTACTAACCACACCTACTTTCCTCACTTTCTCACTGTCAGACAGCCACAGGGTGTGCCAAACAAAATACAGCTTTATTACCAAGTACTTAACCCAAGGGCGTCAAACATACAGCCTAATCCTCTGACACAAGCTTGAAAAGTGCAATACAAGAGTAAGCCATTATTATTATTTATTATCTTTGGACCAAATCAGCACTATTATAAAATGTGAATCATGTGTGCTGCATTATCACAGTGCTCATTACCATCACTAATATATTGAAAAAGGTTTTCTCAATAGTATTGTAGCCCACAACCCATCGTGGTAGCTGAATTTCATGCCAATGAATTGTTAGCGACTATGATAAGCTATAGGTCTACCACAATGCATTGAAAGAGTATCCTGGCAACTAAAATATGGCAGGCATGTCTGAGAGTGTTGAAGTGTCTGTTATATATAATTTCCAGAGCGCCAAATTGGAGAAAAAACGTCAAAAACTAGTCCCAGTAAAACCATAAGTGCCAAGTGCTGTAGGTAAAAGCTTAAGAAAAGGTTCCAGCCAGTCATTACATCTGAATCGGGCTGTAAATGTGTTTTTAATAAAGCACCCGGTTCAGAAGACACTGCCTTTAGATAATGACTGTTCCTCACATAAAATGATTGTACCTTTGTGCCTACGTGTAATAAAGTTAAATCTTATTGAGTGCCACAAAGATATTACAGTCCTTCTCTTCCCCCACAAAGGGAAACATTTCATGAATAATAGAAGAGTGACATCAATGAAAAGGTTTTCCATCCAGTCCATAGGAGTATAGTGTAAATGTCAGGGCACATTCGAGACATTTCTATCTGCTTTCCGCTAATAATATGCCCTAAAATCCACATACACCGATTTTCTCTTAGAGTCCACATAAATTTACAAAGATAATTTATACAGCTGGGCAAATATCCTCCATATGGCTGTACAGACAACTAAAGTAACGATACGTGCTGAAGCTATTAATGTAGTACGCCTTTGACTGATCATTGGTAAGAAATTAGGATAAGGTCTTTCTTTGTGGCCCAAGACACCCACTTAGCAGCCATTAATACATCTTACAATTAATCATAAGACAAAAAATTAGTGGAATTTAAAGCAGATCAAAGATACAGTAAGTAATTGGTTATAGTTAAGTGGACCTTTTATAGTCCTCTGTATTTGAACTATCCTTCAGGAGCATTGGGTGACCACAGTGCATCTGAGTTAGCCTGGGAAATGTGCTCATTTTGCATAATATTATGGGTTGATCAGGAACTCTTTTGACACACTGTTCCTTCTGTAATGCAATATTTTAAATGTGTCTTCTATTGTTGAAAGATGTTTTTGTGTCTCTTCAAATCAGCAACAACGGTTTGGAAAATACTGTACTGTACTGTAAACAGACTGTACTGCAAAAAGTAATCTGGAAATAAGTAGATTTGCTCATGATTTGAGTAAGGAAAGGAAAATTTGCCAGTGGAACAACATTTTTGCTCTTAAATTAAGAAAATAAACATCTCATAGAACTTAAAAATTAGATCACAAAGCTAGATTTATTTGGAATAACTAATAATTGTCTTATTTCAAATGCAACACACTGGCAGACTTCTTGCGTTTTTTTCTTCAGTCAATTATTATTGGAAAAAAGTTCCACGACCCACTGAAAGTTATTAATGTAGAGATATCAAACAGGAATTTGTTTCAGTTTTTCTGGTGGCTGTGAGGAATTTTAATTAAAAATCGTATGACGCACACTCACATTGCCAACATTGTTCTCTTGTGGGAAACTCATTGACCAAAGATAATTAGTAAATCACAAAATATCGACTGCATGAAACACAAAGCGTCCAGCTGTCTTGATTGATCAGACTTTGCTAACTACATTGCTATAAAGAATTTGCACACAAATCTCCGGTGCTTTCATTTTGACTTCTGCAGCAACAGTGTGATTTGACCTGAGCCGGTCCTGGAGTAACAGGCCCTTTGGCTCCCTGACAGTGTCTAATAAACCTCCATTACAACACTGCTCCAATATAGCCCTCTCCAGCTGGGAGGCACCTGCTGCAATGCTTTCCCGGCCTGCATTCCCCTACGTTCACCCATGGAGAAGGCCGCGCTTCATCAGGGTTATAATGGCTGATTTGATTTAAAGAGATCCAATTACCCTCAACAATGGAGCCATTTGATTGTTTACCGACGGAGAAAGGAGAGCGTTCGCGAACTAAAACCTGAGGTAATTGTCTAAGGGAGATGTGAGGGGAGACGGGGTGATGCGATTGGCCGAGGTGTGGCTTTGTGTTACAATAAAACATGTTTATTAGTCAGTTAACAGTGTGTCCCAATGGTAATAAGGAGCAGATGAAAGCTGTGACTTGTGATCCGCCATGGGTGTAACCACATTTTAAACATGATTGTCTGTGCATACTGATATTTATAACATCTTGATCTGTTTATGTCTACTGCTCAGTCCGAGGTTAGTTCATAATGAGTCTATTATTTTAATCTTCAGGTCCCCTTTGCCCCCGTTTTATCCGCTTTCCTCAATACACAGCAGTACTGCAGGGATACTATCCAATAGAAATATTGCTTTTCTTCTCTCAACAACTGCTGTTCAATTATTTTTCCTAAACATATTTGAAATCCACAGAACCATTACTAGAATACGCTGTTATCAAAGCAAGCTTGAATAAAAACTTGATTTTTCTCGTAAGAAATATTCCTTTGTCGTGAGTCAACCATTCATAACAAACAGTCATTTCTCCAAATATTTTTTTTACGCATCAATAATGCCACTCACTTAAGTGGAAAAACATTTTTAAAGACACCAAATAGACTTATTTTTCTCAAGCTATAATTGAAACAGTGCAGAGTGCAGAATACTAATGAGTTTGGGATTATGACCCGCTTAAAAGAAACGCTAATAGTAACATTTGTGCACCAATTACAGGCCCGCTTATCAGCCTCAACGGACATAAACAAATTCCCAGCGCAAAGTTTGGGGCAAGTAAATAAATAAAACTAAACAGAGACATGACTGCAGGCAGATAAAACAAGGACAGTTTACAGACATAATAAATTAACGTGAATCAGAGACCTGTCACTTTTGTTATTTTTAAAACATGTTTTTGCAGCTTTCTCATCACACCCGTCTTCTCTTCTCTTATGCGCCTGTCTTTTGTGTTCGCAGGGAAGTTTTTGTGCCAAACGGTTACTCATGCCTTTGTGTCATCAAGGTTAGACTACTGTAAGCTTTTGCTCATTGGTCTCAGCAAGTCTCTGTGGCTGATCACCTCATATCGGGATAATGGCACTTTGGTAATGCATTGTTAAGTCCCATTGCAAGCTATTTTCAATGATTTTTTTGTGTGAGAGAGCATGGGGTATTGGCGTGGTCAGTGACAAAATGATCCAAAAGCGTAGCAGTAAAGGAGCAAAGGCTTATGCTGGTCCATAATAGGGCATCAATTGGTGGCCACAACAAACAGCATGGATATCAAATGGTTATGGTTATGCTTGACATCTGTACAGTAGTAAAAGAGACGCTATGAAAACAAACTGCCCAGTAAGCGAGTAAAATACATATTGGTAGTATTTTTCGAAGCTGTTTTTCTTTCTCTATTCTCCCGGCTGTCATGCTTCCTGTCAGACACACAGAGCTGAGGACGGAGGATGTAGGGAGCAACAAAAATAGTGACAAAATGCATGCCAGGCCCTTTCACACGAGTCCACCCGAAGGCGACGCTGAAATTTCAGGAAATACTGCCACAACAATGACAGTATACTGCGAGGATGAGCGTCGGCTTAGAGCAAACACACAGACACACAGCGCTCTCAGGCCCGATGATTTCTGAGCACCACACAACAATGCTTTTAGTGATATTCTGAAAGTCTAAATGTATTACAAAGGCTGTTCTACCTTTTCTACATCTTCTATTTCTTTATCACACCAGAAGTCATCTCAAAGGGCAGTACAGGCACCCATAAAACAAATCAAACAATAATCAAACAAATCAGCAGAGGAGAGTCCCATCCTTAGTGGGAAAAACTGAGAAATCTCGAGGAGAACCACAGTGGGGAGAGATCCACTTTTTGCAATAAATTTAGATACTTTTGCTACTTCTCTTGTCTCTATTATCTATGCAACATGCAATACTGTGAAAACTGAGCCCTCAGAAAGCAACAAACTTTAAAGATGTGGGTCCAGTTATTCATCCATCTTCAACTGAATTATCCCAGATCGGGTCGTGGATAAAGCCCAGGATTCTAACCCCGAATTTAGACGTTTCTATCTCTCCTCTTTGTTCTACACTTCTTTCCAAGTCCTCCAGACTGGACAGTTGATCTCACCAAATGTTTAAAACCCACCACATGCAAATAGCGAATAGGTTTACATCCAAAGTCCGACCTGAACCGATGACTGGGCCGAGTCGACTTGGCTGACTGAATATACCACGCCACATGCACGCCTCTGTGAGTGCCCACGTGCATGTGGCGGCGATGTGGCGGCGATGTGGCTGATGTCCAGGGGAAAAGGGCAGAGAAGATCAGCACCACTGTGACAAGATCTGAAATAAGTGCAGCTTTTTTGTATGAATTCAATGTTTAGTCCCAAGTTTGTGAAACATTGTGCTCAAGTGAGTGGTGGGCGTGTCTGATGCGCTGCTGTTAATAAATGAATCCATGGGACAATAAATTAGCTAGCCTGACTGTTTGGTTGTAGGCTGCATTTATTTTGCAGAGTAGAGGGAGTTTATGTTGAGACGGTGCATTTTCCTGTACTTCCCAATCAAACTAGAACTAGAGACACAAGTCTACTCTGAGACATTTTGAGTTATTCACAGATTCTGAAAGAGTAGTCTCCAAGCTTTCCAACGATGTCTAACACATGGGAATATGATAATATTTGGAGAAGTTGTGGCCATTTGAAGGTAGGCACTCAAAGAACCTGAAAGCTAAGGAATCTGCCTTTAAAGATCGGCAGTTTCCACCTCTGTCTGCTGCTGGGAGAGACAATAGGGCTCATTTAAGGACTGTCAGTGCTGTGACAGGGCAGACAGTGAGTGGTTTGAACAATGTTGATCAAAATGAGCTTTTAGTGGACTGATCAGAATCAGAAGGTACTTTGTTAAAATGGAAATGTTTTTTATTACAAAAAGATTGAAAGCTTGACCTACATGCAGGAATTACACTAAAATGATCACAAAAATATAATACATGTAATTTTCATTTATTATGTCTTAGCAGATCACATATGTAAAAAATACAAAGAAAACACAGTTCAGGGTTAAATTCGGGGTAAGCAGAAATGCTCATACTTTCCTAACAAACCACATTTCCCCCAGCTCTTCCGTTCCCCGACCAGCCAAGAGGCATCACCCCCCCCCATCATGTTTGAGGTCTCCCCCGGGGGCCTCCAGTTATCCATCTCATGTTAAATGTGTCTGACAGAAAATAAATAAATCAATAAAGAAATAAAACCTGCTTCTGTGACCTCCACTTTTCATTACGCTCAAATTAAAAAAAATGTGTCTTTTCTCCGATGCGCACTTTCTTCCTCCACATCTCAAGTTCACATAAAGCACACCTTTAGAAGCTCCACAATTAGTGACATCCCCACGGTGCACTACGGCCGTTTCCACAGAAACGCAGTGCGAGACACAAAAAGAGAGTGAGAGGAGGGGGGGGGGCATGTGAGAGACGGAGGTGAGCTCATGTCTGAAACTGTATCGCAGGGAGACAAAGAGAATATAGCAGAAGCTGTGATAATGAGTAGAAATGAAAAAATAAATGATAAAATAAAGTCCCCGGTTTATGGATGTTATGTGAAACACTGACTTGCTTCTTGGTTTATCAGGAAAAAAGTGTGTCAGCTGTTGCACATTAGAAGAAGGGGTGGGGTACTCTGGCTAGTGAAAAACAGAGATGATGCTAGAGAGGAGCATGGCCCGACAGTCAAGCTAATATGGCTGGTTCTGGACGAAAAGTGGATAAATAAACATTGTTGTATCTCTGTCTGGCTGCAAATGTTGCTTGGGAGTAGGTAACCACAGTGCTTACTTTGGATTTCAGTCGGTTTATTTATTTGACACGGACAATGTGGTCAGACACATTACAAAGCAACTTTGCAGCTGATGCAATGCCTGAAGAGCGCATCGTGAGTTTTCAACTCACAGTGTTATGCTTAATAACAGGGGCCCAGTGAGACGGAAATTGCCCGGATGACAAGCAGGTCAATATTCAGTGAGATGGTAAAAATAAATTGTGATATATGTACATGCAAAATCATGTGATACCATTGTTCAACTAAAGAAAATGTACAAGACAAAAAGGGGACAGTAAACATGCTGCTGATAAGAAGAGTGCTCGTAATGTAAATGATAATGAAGCAGATACTGTATTGTGATCAAATATTGGTAGATTGCTCTAAAACAAAAACATAAAAATGGTGAGCCGTCTATTCTGGGTAATTTTGAGGTTATATAAAGGGGCATGAAATATAGCTCTTCCTCAGTCTCGTATTCAGCATGAAATATTATTATAATATAATTGTGACTGTCATTATTATTGAAATAGCGTCATGGGTGAATAATAATAATGATCAATTAGGGATGGGATCCACTTTTGTCCCGATCCCAAGATCACGATACTGATGATATGGATTGTGACACTGTATATGTAAAATATTTAAGTTAAAAATGTGAAAATTCAAACAGTCATGTGTCCAAATAAAGTTATTTTTTTTAAATCCATAATTTATACAAGTGTAAACATAGAAAAATGCACGAACGCAACAAAATATGACTCAACAGCCATTTTCTATTCATATCGCACTTTACAACAGTCCAGTGCCTCTGTCTTTCCATGAAGGTTTTCCAAATATTAAAATGTAAATGTTGTGTCCATGATCAAGTACTGGATAGAGATGGAATTTTAAAACCCAAGTCCTGAAGTCAGATAATTAAGATTAAATGCTTGGAAGTGCTTAAGTGCATAGCCAGTCTCACTATAAATCATGATGTGCCTTGCATTTCTACCATCTAAAAAGGAGATAATTGTCCAAATCCAGAGATGCGCCAGTACATTGCACACTTATTGAAACCATCAGTACAGTATTTCGCATTAAGGATCTGCAATCTGAATAAAAATTGCATTTGACAGTTCTGACAGCCGCTTAGATTACGCAGATGGAACAAACCTCTGTCAACGGAAAACATTAAATTCATTTTCTCAATCTTAGGCTGATTGTGTGCATCCATTCATTCCTCCACTTTCTTTAGTTTCCATTTGGCATCAAGCAAGCCCAGCCTATTTGGCATTGAAGTGTATAGTCGCTCCTAATTCATGTGTGTCCAATTGCCTTATGTAAGTAAATGGGCGAGAATGGCTCAGACAGAGTGCTACACAGGCGTGCACTGCATACAGTGCATTATGCAAATAAAAAGCCTATAAAGGAGGTGAAATCAGGGAAGAGACAAAAACATTGACAGATGAGGTTTCTCAGTCACATCAACATGCCACATAATCACATTAAACAGACAGATTGGGATATAAGCATACACTGCTGAACCGCGTATAATAAGATATATTAATGCACTCGCACAGACCTTCGCCAATGCTATGGTCCTTTGAGACACAGGTAAATATATATACAGTATGTTGAGAGATAATAGAAATAGTTCCATCACAAAGGCCACCAATACATTACTCGTTCTTTACATTAATAAAGAGACTATTTTTGAAAGTAAGGGCCTGATTTATCAAGTCAAGTGGTGAATGGCAAGTACTACTTAAAATTACCATGTGACATTTTGTAGGTGTGCTGCTCCTGATTTATCATTAGAAACCTTGCATATTATTAGTGGTGCAAATCGGATATGCAAATGAGTCTGCGGCCTTTTATCGAGAGACACAAATCTCGACAGCACCCACTTTAGCACGAGCTATCCATTTGGTACGTGTGCAAACGCTTAGTCAATGAGGAGCTGCAGCATCTATTAAAACATGGGAGAGCAAAATCTGTGCATGCCCAAATAAGGATTAAAAGAGGTCTAAACCAGAATGAGATCAAGAGCTGGGTATCACCAATAACTCCACGATACGATACATATCCCAATACAGGGTCCACGGTACGATACATATCCCGATATAGGGTCCACAGTACGATATATATCCCGATACAGGGTCCACAGTACGATACATATCCCGATACATGGTCCACGGTACGATACATATCCTGATACAGGGTCAAATATTGCTCCAATGAAAGTGAAAGTTGCCCAGTGAAGTATTTTCTTTGTAAAGTACTTGCAACTTTGCAGCTTGAAAAACATGAAACATATGAACATGATACAATACTTTGAGGATGTATTTGAGTCTTTTCCTCTTCAGTTCGCCCCGGTTTACCTCATTCAGACATAAATCACCAAATAATAGAAAAACAACTAATATATTCATGCTAAATTCGTAAAAACTTAAATCAGAGAAAAAACTATGACGCGAACAAATTGTCTGCACTCCGTAAGTAACCAGTAACAAGAGCTTTTTTTTTTTAGAAATATCGCGGGGTAGAAAGTATTATATCTGTTTGTCTAATGCAATGGAGTAAAAGTTGTATGTTGTTAACAAAAACACTTCTCAAGTAAAGTACAGATCCTATAAATTTACTTTGTTATTGACCACTACTGTGAAATTCATATTCAAAGTATTTGTCACACCCCACTAACATTTTCAATGGTATATTATACGAGTAAGTCAATTCCCACTGTAGCATTTCCATTGTTTACTTACTTGCTTGTTCCTAGACCATATAATTGTACCTTTCTGTCACATCGTCCCGGTGCTATTGTGTACAAAACATGTTCCTCATCTCCAATCGCTCCATTTGCCCGCGGTGATAGTGCCATCCTTACCGGCACTAATGGTCTGCGACACACTCACGACTTTCAAAGCACCAGAATTTATTTTTTTTATGTCATGGAAAAAGGTGGCTTTCTTTGGATTTGTCATGCAATTCTCAGAGCAGCAAACCAGAAGACAACATGCAGTACATCAATGTTTAGTTTTCGTGTGTGAAAGCTGCGACTACTGGTAGATTAAGAAGGCAGTTCGCAAATCCACTACTCACTTGTTTTTCTATTAGTCTAGTTTGCCATGGAGCATTAGTTTTAGTTAAAGTCTCAGAGAAAACAAACCCAATTTGAATTTGTTTTAACCTAGCATGCTATCCATGGACACTGTGACTGCATGCCTATCGACCACTGTAAGTTGCAAAAGATAAGAGACTGCTTTAAAGGAGCATTGTAGACAGAAGACAAAGAGCTAAAATTGCCGACAGAAGTTTACATTCAACAGGTTCTTGCTTGGGTGTAATGACAATTCACATTTTGGACAAGTCGTAAAAGCCACCTCTGTATTGGCAAAGCAACATTGAGTATTGACAGTGCCGACTACAAGGGCAAACAAAACTAGCTCACCCAGTAAGGTCAGGGACAATACACTCAAGATACAACACACCCTTAACCATATTATTATATTGGGATAGTATGAGGATTCAACATTATTTTCTTGTAGTAGAGTAAATTTATTTTGCCACCCGAGGTTTTCATCAAAAAAAAAATCGAAATCAGTAAAATAGATCTTACTCAGCGAACTTTATTGAAATACACTCTGCATGAATTAAAAAAGAAAAA
>OMNZ01035865.1:1863-27652 GCA_900303255.1 Lesueurigobius sanzi | reverse complement strand
CAGGAAAATTGTTCAGGAGCAAAGAAAAACTCACTTAAGCTGAAATACAGGACTCTCTGACAAAATGTATGTCTGTTTCAAGATGCACAATATGTAAACTTTTGATCAGGGATATTTGGCTAGTTTCTAGCGTTCTAAGCGTAAACAAACAGTTTTTTTTAAATAAATGGCTTCACACAACCAATAACCATGAGTTAGGTTTTTGTGTTATCATTCATATTCTATGAAATGCATAAGTTTTCAAACTTTTGACCAGAACTGTATACACAAACACATATAACAATTTTACAACCTAAATATCTAATGGATTTGCTGTTGTAGCAGTTTGTTGAGACTTGTTTGTGATTGGCTAAAACAAGACGCACTTGATCCAATCATCTTCTCCACAAACGGAGCAATTGATATCAGTGCTTTTATTCTTTCTATTTTGTTTATATATTTTTATTTATTTTATATATATATATATAATATATATATATATATATATATATATATATATATATATATATATATATATATATATATATATATATATTTTTTTTTACAGTTTTTAGGTTATCTTTTATCATTAATTAGACAGTCATAACGTAAATATACAGCATATTACAAACAAAAGTCACCACAACCAGTGTTAATTTTGACCATGTTAATTAAAGTGGACATATCATGCATATTAATCTCAAAAACAGGCGTACAATTCAGATAATGCCTCTGTGAGGGTGACACGATGCCCAAAACATTGATATCAGTGCTGATGTTGTTCACACTGAGATGTTAATCTGGCTCATATGATATAAAGACACAGGTTCCTGACCTTCTTCCGTGACGCTGTCGACCACGGACCCGAACACCAGGATGTCCGTGCTGCCGTCTGTGCTGCCTCCGAGTCCACTGTCCGAGCTGAGGCCTGCGGGACCAGAGGACGCCACAGGGACATGTTAACACAACACCTGACTCTATGGCGTTTGTTTAAAGACATGGAAACGCAGTACATATGTGGTGGAATAAAGACATGTGTAGCTTACTTCGAGGCCCAGAGCCAGTGTCGAAGTAGGAGAAGAGAGAGTCCAGCTCGTCAGGACAAAACAGAGATTCTCTTCTGAACTTCGCTACTGCAGAGACACAATAAAGAATTAAGACGTTAAATATTACATTATTAGTAACATACAGTGCTGCCATAGTTTAACAGTATTTCTGTTTACCAAAATGTCTTTTTATGTTTCTATAATGGTTAAGGAAAAAGGAATCTGGATCTGATGGACTGGCCAAAGCCAAAGTCCAGACTTGAACCCCATTGAACAGATCTGGGAGTGAAATCATAAATTGATCAGACCAAAGTCTCTGGGAACAGCTACAAACTATTTGGACTCAATAACAAAAGAGACTTTGCAAAACTACATAAAAACAATGGCAGTAAGAATGAAGCTGTTAACAGGGCAAAACGTGGCCATACTAAATATTGATATTGTAGCTTATTATTTGTCAACAAGGACTATTTTGTTACAATTGGTTATTTTCTTAATAAATAATAATGAAATTGTTAATTTGAAGCAAGTTTTTGATATATTACATTAAGTTGTTTTCATGACAGGTGACAGGTTTTTGATTTTTTTTGAATTTGTTAAGCACTGTAACTTTATTTATATATTTATTATAAAATGTATTTTTTTGTGGTGTAAAAATGGCCACAATAGCCTATATTATCAGCAACAAAATTCAATAGATAAACCCAGATTGAGATGCATGGCTTTATTTTGATATATTACACACAAAGATTTGTTCAGGGGGATTCTGAATATCTTGTTTAGCTTTTAAATAAGATAGTTATTAGTGAAAAATATTTTTGTAGTTCAAAACTCAATAAATCAGGCTAGGAATTAAATGTTGAAAAATCCTTCTGAAAAATCCTTCAAAAATATTGTCAAGAACAAGATTGGAAAGTTTGATGCTTGTAAGTGTTAGTAAAATGGAGATGAAGTTGCAAGAGTGTACGAAATACATTGTGTGAAGATTGAATTGTTTCCATGTGAAAGTATATACAGTATACTAAGAGATTAAACTAAAAAAATATTGACTTTAGCTGTAGCGTCTCTCCTTGATTTCATGACTCGTAAAGGAAATTGCTCCATGTGAGAGTGGGGCGTACCTGCAGACAGTGTGGAGGGGGAGGTGCTGCCGGGCTCCTGGAGGTATCTGCGTCGCGTCTTTGGGACAGAGGTGGCGCTGTTGTGTCGTCTGCACTTCTTTACGCTCCACCTCCGCTCCCCTCGCCTCTCTCCGTTCACCAGCACCAGCTCGGAGACGCCCAGGCGCTTCAGGAAACACTTCTCCACGTACTTCGCCTTGATCCACGACTCCTTCTCCTGCCTGTGCGCAAAACAGTCACTTTAATACAATCTGAAAAGGAATATGCTGCTACATGAAGTCCTAATGCTAATTTGTAATGTAATCATTGGGACATGTGGCCCAAACCCAAATACAAATCTTACACCATAGGCAGACTTTTTTACTTGGAAAATTAAAATGACTCAGATTAATGTGAAATATTGCTAAAATCAGAAATGTCATCATATAATACTACAATTCTTTAGCATTTTCTTTTTGTGTGTTTAGTGTTGGTTTTGATTGCTTAGTTATTCAAAATTATACATTAAAAAATAAACAATGTAAACACATAGTACTAAACCAGATTGGAAATGTTTTTGATATATATGATTAATATAATTTTATAGGATTGTTTGAATTTTGTTAAATTTAAGAACCCGTGCCTTAGACCAGTTGCTCTCAAAGTGGGGATCGCGAGGCCCTGACCTGGGGATCCCCAGATGAATTCAAGATAAAACAGAAAGAAAAATAGCATTGTTTTTTATTGTAGTGTTTAGTTTAAGACAACATATATTTGTGAATTGGTGTCAAATAACAAAAATAATTAAATATGCAACAATAACAAATTCCGCTTGAAATTATTACAAGAGGCAGAGGGGGGTCACATGTTAATTTTGGGGGTTGTGGCTAAAAAAGTTTGGGAACCCCTGCCTTATCCCCTTCGCTGAGCATAGTTCATTAACACAAGAAAAACAACTTTTTCCCAGATTTTCTCCAAAAAATGTCCACTCTGTTCTCCTCACCAAGCTCCTAGAATGTAACTTCTCTGGTGACGCTGTGAGGTGGATTCAATCATATCTGAATAACCGGACACAATCTGTATCGTTTAACTACTGCAGTTCTGAGTCTCTTGGGCTAAGCACTGGGGTCCCTCAGGGATAGATATTAGGCCCTCTCTTATTTAGCATTTACTGTATATAAATAGTTTGCCTTCTGTCTGTTCTGAAGCAGAGTATTTAATGTATGCAGTCTTTTTTGTTCATGGTCACTCCAAAGATATTGTTGCTGCTAAACTCACCAAAACAATGACCCATGTCACAACTTGTTTGCAGGAGAACTGTTTGCAGCTAAATGTTTCTAAAACAGTTGGCTTGTATTTCAGCAAAATTAATAGAGCTTCACATGACCCTGATATATATGATACTGGAGATAAATTACAAATTGTCAGCCAATACAAATATCTAGGTTTAATGATTGATTCTCAGCTTTCATTCAAGACCCATATTGACAAATTATGCAAAAAAAAAATCAAGCTAAATCTTGCAAATTTCTGCTCAATTCGAAATTCTAATATTTTTACACTCCATGATTTCCAGTCACTTCAACTATTGTCTAACTAGCTGGTCTCAGGCTTGTCAGAGTGCAAAAAGGCCTAGAAGTGCTGTATAAACAAGCCATTAGTTATGGACTGAAAACCAAGGCACTATCATCACTGTGCAATCTTGAAAAAACATTCTAAACTCTGCTTAAAATAAGCTGTAGGTATTATGTGCTCTGTATTTTTAACGGTTTGTTTTTTATATGTTGTCATGCCATGGACTAGTTTTGTCATGTGTCCTACTAACTATGTGTTGTTGTTTTTCATGTAAATGTGTGTAAATGTGTCTAATCATGTGTTTATCACGAAATTGCACTGTTCCCTTTCAAATAAACTAATCTAATCTAATCTAATTTATTCCATCAAACTCAGTAATAATAACGGTCATGTGTACAGTGTTATGGCTGACTGGGCCCAACCAGATGATACAAAGTTAACATCTTCTCTGTAAGAAATAATTTAACTAAAGCAACCCATTCACGTCAATAATGCACGTCTCTGTACATATTATATATTTGTAGAGTGATTTATTCATAATCGTACCTTGAGCTGGACGGCAGTGGTTTCTTTAGCCCCTTCTCTTGGCACGAGCCTTCATAAATGTGGTTGATGACGCTGTTTCCCAGTTCACACATAAGCTGTGAAATATGACATGACATTAATGGACTTACTCACATATGGAGCTCATTGATAATACATTTAAAAATACTGGACAGCGGTACCTTTAATAATTCAGGTTCCCACGAGTCCAGCGTGAGCGAGCGCACCTTCGAACAGTGGACGCCTAAACTCCTGCAAGACACAATGGAAATGTATTTAGTCTTAAAGAAATTGATATAAAAAAATGACATGGCATATATAAAAAAAAAACATTTGGAAACAGTGGAAAGGGAAGCTAAAGGAAATGGCTAAACACAGCACAGCTTAAAAGATGAAGACAGTAGCAGATAGACAGACAGACAGACAGACAGACTTCTGCAGCAGTGTCAAATATAAGACTAAGCTGCTCTAACTGAAAGTTGAAGGTAGCAGCGTTTCAGCTGATGCCCAAACATATTTCTAGCCCTCACACTCAACTCACATGATTGTTCAGGTGTGGTGAGGAAATTCTTGACCTCGGGTCAATCTAGTTTAAATTTCGATATGCTGGAACATGTGTCTGATGAGACAAATTGGATCTTCTTTAGCAAATACATCTCTGTCTGCCCCCTCCACATCTGCACCATAAAGCCTCTCCATTTTAAGGGCTTTTCTTTCACACACAACGCATTTCTCCTCTGTCAGCGGCATCAGCCTCACTCTATATGTTGGCTTGTAAAAGTTAATCTACTTGTTTGTGTTTTTATGTGAACCCCAGGAAGAATAGTTATTGCTGTGGTAATAACTAATGGGAAAGAAAGAAAGAAAGCATTAAGCCACGAGACCGAGACATGACCACCGCCTAACATACACATACACATACACATACACATACACACATGTGTGTGTGATGACATATTAAGATAAGATAAGATAGTTCTTTATTGATCTCACAATGGAGAAATTCGTCTCTGCATTTGACCCATCCTTCGATGCCGCTGGCGCAATACGTCAGGATCAGTGGGCAGCTGTGTTAACGGCGCCCGGGGGACCCATCTCCAGATGTTGAGCCAAGGCTTATGGTCAGAATCACCTGGCAGGAGGATTTTTACCTAACATGCATGCTTTGGGTTGATGGGGGAAACCGGAGCACCCGGAGGAAACCCACCCAGACACAGGGAAAAACATGCAAATTCCTCACAGAAAGGCCTCACTGGCTTTTGTGTCGAACCCGGGACCCTCTAACTGTGAAGCGCAAGCACTACCACTACCACCACTGCGCTCACATTATGTATGTTGTCAAACAGCTGATTGTCACATGGCTGATGGTGCAGCTTTTAGAGCGACTGATAGACAGAGCATGTGAACATGGACTGAACTAAAGGTAAATAAATGCAGCTGAAACTAGAGCGACTCAGGTCGACCCACAGAAATGCCCTTAGAAGCATGTACAACAGGAAGCCCAGAGTAAGACTAATGCTAATGCTATATTGCTAGTGCTATATTTAGACAGTGTGTGTTCTGTTTTCTGTCAACAACAACAATTCAAACCTTACAAACAATGAATGCAAACAAAGTGAACAAAGAAATCAGGTATAGAGCCCTTAATGCAACATACTGTATTAGGCTGAAATGATGTAGCAAAATATTGCAATAATATCGTGAGCGGAACAAGAGACTAACTGAATATCATGTTGACCCTCTCTGTGCAGCCCTATAGGATGTGCGTTCTTAGCTGCAGCGACAACATTGAAGCACACCGTTCAAAAGGATCAGAAGAAGAGGGAGACGCCGCGGCTTAAAGTCATGCAAATCCCTCCACGTTCCTCTTTTGTAGCTGCTCCGTTTCCGTGCCAACCGTGTCTCATTAGCAGGAAACTGATACTCTGTTTGTTTCGTTCACCGACCTTTTATTTTAACCATGGGCTAAAGATCCCACAGGGCAGCGCTGCATGAATATTCAGCAGGACAGCTCGGCGGCCCGGGTGTTTGAGAGTTACATAAGCCTCCATAATTAGTTATAGAAACTTCTAAATAAAAATGCTCCTCATGGGAATTTGCTTTTCCCACCGGGAGCGGGAAAGCTAACCTAGATGATGCAACCGGTGTGATGTAACCAGACGACAGGAGAACTAATACTAATGGATGCACTGCAAGCTCTATCTATATTGGAGTTAAAATCCTGTAAATGTGGGTTTGTGTCATTTTGTGTAGCAAATCAAAAAGCATAGCTAGACATTTTTCCTGAACATACGTATTTAATCAATTACTGTATAGTTAAGGTTTTGCTAAACATTTACCTATTTTTCCACACTAGGGATGCATCCGATACTTTCACCAACTTAACCTAAGAGAATATAGACATACTGTCTGATATTTGAAAGCTCTTAACCAGAATTCAGTCATTGAATTTGTTTTACAACACTTTACTACAGAAGCTATGAGTGAGTCACAGCTAAAGTAGTGTAATATTGGCCTCTGTTGAAGGTCTGTGATTGTATTTTAGTTTGTGAAATGCATTTACTGATATAACATACTGTATATGACTCATTGCAAACTAGTTTCTTTACATAAACAACAAATATGTCATCTACAAACCGACTTTTGTGAAAATCTCACGGTATAGTTTGGTATCGGTAGCTCCTCAAATCCCAAGTATCAAAATAGTAGTTTTCAAAGTAGTTTCAAAATAGCTTATGGTCAGGTTAGCTAGGCCAGCAGTAAACCTACAGCATAAACAAGGCTGCTATTTAATGCTGTGGGCTGTACAGTACACTGAGCCCTATCCTCTTGTTACTGTATAAACTAGGGCTGGGCAAAAAATGTATTTAATCAGCATTTTTCACGTTCCGTTCTACCATTCCACGTGGGTTTCCTCCACGTAACAAAGTCCCAAACAACATGACTGTGGTAGAGCCACGTTTGGTCCACCACTGTTCGCTTTCTTATTTACTCTATTCATTTACACATCTGGAAACTACACAATTTAACAAAACTCTGTCAGTTAGGATGAGAGACAGCGTGCTCGGGGCGGCTGCTCTGTAGCAAACAGAGGAAGAAGCATTGACACTGGGCACTCGAGGGGTCCGACAGGAATCACTTTTTGCTTACTGTCAGTTTTTAAATGATCTCGATCAGTCCAGAAAGAGAGAAAAGTACCCAAACGGCTATTGATGTGAAAAATAGCAGAACATTGATGTATATGTATGTAATTATAGTCAAGTCAAATAAACTTTCGAGCAAATAAATACAAGTTAACTCATAAGAACAGATCAAAAAAAGATAAGTATTGCCAATCCAACTAATTTCCAACTGATTTATGCAGTGGCGCTTTCAATAGCCTTACATCACATTTGTGTTAGTATTCAGTTGCTGACTGCTCCAAAGAGTGACTGAGAGTCTCTGTTTCTGGTCTCTCTTCAAACAAACTCTCGACCAAAGCCTGATTCAGCGGCTTCACTTTAATCCCTTTAGCGGAGCATGTGGCAGAACGCGCTCCGGTCGATCGAGCCAAGAAGCAACAGATGTCGACATTTCCTGTGTCCGAGGCCAATCGATGCTTCACATATGTCAGGGGATTCAGTATCGTCTGGTCGTTCTCAACGAATCTCAACTCAACAAACTACTGAGAACAAAGTTAAACCTAATGTCGTCCTCAAACAGTGACAAAGTGAGAAAGCACAATTTAAACAGTTACAGGTGGTTGAGCTGAGAAAAGGGCTGGCAGACAACAAAGTGCAATAATACTTGTTCCAATTGGCAGATCATTTTACTAAAGTCCAGGGCAAACATTTCAGAAGATTTTACTAAGATTTATAATAAGTAAAAGCAGACAGCCTCGTCGTGGACAAAATCAACTTCACTCCACTATAGTTGCGTTTGAAGGCACATGTTTGTGCCACTGACCTGTGAATGCCGGAGCACTCGATGCAGAGCAGGATGCCCAGGTTGATGGAGGCCCAGCGCGGCTCGGCCTGGCCACAGTCGCAGCAGACCTCGTTGCCCGGCAGAGACAGGATCCGCTGGAGGATGGACTCCCCCCGAACGCTGCGCTCTCTGGGCTCGCTCGCCGAGTCTATGCTGCTGGTGGAGGGGGAGGCCGTTCTGTCTAAATGCTGAGGAAGAAGAAGAAGAAGACTTAAGTCAACTCAGGAGAGGTGAGGTGTTTGTTTGTGCATTCATTTTTAATGTATTTTTCAATGATAATATGTGACAGCGCAGGACCTTTCCGGGCGCAAGTCGCAGCAAGACATCGGAGAAAAACACCAAAGAAATGTTTTTTTTGAAAGTATATCTGTTATAAAGTAGGTGCATGTGTTTTTATATATTGCCAAATCTTCACAATATTGCACTAATTCAACGTTTCTCTATACATCTACAGAGAAAATGTTTATTTCTAAGGCCTTTAGTCTGATTTTAGACCACTAAAAAAACAAGGCGAAATTTGAATTATTACAGATGTATTCACTATCAACTAATGAATAATAACTTAATTCACACATTTAGTTGTATTCAGAGTAAAAAAAATATTGTATGGCTCTCACGGAAATACATTTTAAAATATGTGACTTTTTTGGCTCTTTTTGGCTAAAAAGGTTCCCGACCCCTGCACTAGAGCAATACCAATCGTTTCATCTCGAGTTTCATAATAGACTGTCGTGTTGTGTGTTTTGTGTAGCTGAGCAATGGCATTAGCATTATTACGCAGCCGTGCACTTTGTCTCACCTCTATATAGTAGGTGTCGGGGCTCTCCCTGTAGGCCGAGGCGATGCTGGCCTGCACTGCCTGGATCCAGGCCTGTCTGAGCTTCTCCGACTCGGCCTGAAGCATGCAGCTCCTGAAGAAGCACAGCAGATTCATCAACAAACGGATAAAACAAAACAACGGAAAGAGCAATTATTCCTGAAGTAGAAAGTGGGTCTTACTTGAACGGAGAGACGACTTCGAAGCAGAACCTCCTCTCGATGTCCTCGCAGGGTTTGACGGAGCAGAGGCGCAGGTCCTCCACCACCACAGTGAGGGAGTCCTACAATCAACGCAAAATACTTTGAAAACTTTGGTAATAAGCAGAACCCTCCTCTAATATTGGAGCAAAATACGTGATGTGGAAAGGTAGATTAAACTAGCTCTTCTTTTTAAAACAAAAATGGAAATACAATCCTTTTGAATTCACATAGTTTAGGATTTTAAGGATCAAAAAGTATTCCACTGAGGTCTTTCCAAACCCAGGGCAATGATATATTTCATTTTTGATATAATTAAGTGGTGAATTCAATGTGGAAGTGGACATGTGGATTGTGAATGACCACTTCGGCCGTGGTACTGACTTCTGTTAAGTCCTACGTGAGGAGAGGTGGCAGGGCAGCACCCTCACATCTCTCCTGCTCACTGTTCGAGAAGGGTCTGGCTGCAGACGATGGAGGGGCACGTGACTAGTGGAGTTTAGTGGAGTTTACTAAAGTTAAGTTATTGAGATAAATGTAATTAAAAGTGGCGAAAATAAAAGTGGAGGTCCTCCGTTGTCTGCACCCAGACCCTCTTGCACTGTTCTGCCTGCATTAGTTTGCCTCTGCCCTATTGGCTTCAGGCTTGTAGCAAACACGAGTTGTGAAGTGTGCTCTGAAAAGGCTCGCTGATGAGCGTACTGGTACGCTGTGAGCACATTCTTGGTGCACAAAGAGGTGGCGGTACTCTCAAGAGGTATTTGTAGAAGTGCTGGTACTGAGTACCGGTGCGTTCCGGCCCACTTAAACTGGTCTCAGCCTTGACTGGTTGAAGCAAGCCTCAGCAAACTGCTAACTGCAGTATTTTGTGTAGCTATTGCAGAGTAAAGTTAAGGTTAAGAGCTTTCAAATGACAAAGAGCATGTCCATATTCACTTAAATTAAGTTGGTGAAAGTATTGGCTCAATATCGGATGTTTGGAATCGATAAATCAGAAAATACCCAAGAAGAGTGAACAATAGTATTCCCATAACAAGCTTCTTTCCCCCTCACTAGGCCACGCCCTCCTCAGTGCTGACTCTATGAAACCTGTCTGCTGTGTGTCTTCTGCTGTAACGTGACCTTAAATAACACCTGTGTGCTCTTTGGCCTTCAGAGCACTCAGGCGTCTCAAACATACCCCCTACATCGCACTTAACCTTCCTAACCACTTTACCTCTGAAGAAGAAGACAATATGTTTGCGATATGTGGGACTTGCCTTGAGCTTCTTCTGATAGACCAGCTGACTGTTCTGGATGGAGAACCAGCGCCTGAAAGGACAAACAGAGTGGCATGAATAAAAGATACTTGATTGGATGGAGAGGTCAGTGAGTGCAGGTGAAGTGGGCACAGCAGGAGCGTTTCACTCTCCGTTCTCTCGTAACAGGAGCTGGAAGGCACTCAAACCTTTTTCAGGACACAAAAGTGCAATGCGTCTCAAAACAATGCATTTCCCTGGAGCGTTGTTGGCTTTATCTGTTCCTTGGTTGGTTTTAATGTAAGAGAAATTTAAATGTGTTTATGTATATCTGCGAGGTTTGAAATGACAGAAAAACTGTTAACTTTCATTTCACCAAGTTCCAAACTCCAGTAAATTACCGGTATTGGCTAGTATGTGATGAATATATCATGTGTGTATTTTGTAGATCTGCTGTTGACTGTATCAATTTATTTTCTTGTAGTAAAGTAAATGCATTTTGCCCCCCATAGGTCTACATTAATGAAAGAAAAACAGACTGTACTGATGTGTGTATCTAACTGACCCCTAATGAAGAGTGAGGGCTAGGGCTGAAACAACTAATCAGTTATTAAAATAATAGTTTTCTAGAAAGAATTGTCTGATTTTTCACTCACACAGAGGCAGAAATACAATAAAAGTTAGTATTTTTGATGAAAACCCTTTCAAGGTAGGCTCATTTCCCCCCACAGGTCTGAGGTAAACATGCCCAAATCTAATATTTACATGATTTGAAAGTTATTTATGTAGTGTTGGCTTCAGTAGTTTAATCTCAGTCACTGAATTTTGGATGTTCTTAGCTTTCAAATGATGAATGTCATGTTCTAATACGAGCCTTCTACAAACATTGGGCTTTATTCATGAATATTTTTTTAAGAAAACTGTATTAAGTACAACTTAGGAAAAACTTAAGAAAAGCGTTGTTAAGAAGACAAAACTCTGAACGTGACACTAAGAACACCACTTCCCTCATTATCTAAACTTCCATATATGGGCAAGAGCATGAGACTTATTTACATATACTCGAGTACACCTGAGTAACTTTTTGAAGTATTTAATATTTGTATGCTGCTATTTTTAAATACTGTTACTCTTATTGTAGATATCGTCCTGTATTTAGTCTAAAGTCTCTCCTCTGATTACGACAGGTGTGACTCAGAGCAGCTACTAACGAGCCTCAGCCGTCAGCTGTGAACGTCTGATTTACACTAACCATCTCTGCTCTGTACCACGTCTCATCACTTTCATTCTCTCAAAAAATATATATTTTTAAATGAAATTATTTTTAGAAAACTGTTACTCATGCTGTGTAAGACTGAGAATTTTTTGGGTCCATTTTCACTGTGATAATATTCTAAAACTGCAGATTTTTTGTGTGTAAGAGTCCTCCTGACTGTTCTTAGGATTTGTTCTTCCAGAAGAAATCTTTCAGCTAAGAACAAATTTTGTGAATGCCAAAAAAGTTCTTAAGTCGCTCTTAAGAACAAATTTGTGAGTAAGTTTGTTTCATGAATGAGGCCCATTATCTTTAACTATTCTCTAACAAAAGGCCCCCGAACCAGCTTCATGAAGTTAAGCATTTGTTAAAAAATATAATTTTCACACGCTTTTCTCAGCCAAACGATTAATCGATTAATCGCAAAAGTAATCGCCCGATTAATCGATTACCAAAATAATGGTTAGTTCCAACCCTAGTGAAGACATACAGGAGGGTTTGGGCAAGAGCTCAGAGGTTTTACTCAACTACCTCCCATTTTCACAGTTTGAAAACTGGATCATTCAGGCAGTGTAGCTTTAAATGCAAGATCTAAAAACTCTACTAATCACAGAGGAAAGAACTGGCCTGGGGTCTTGTAACAGGTTTGGATTCTATTCACATTTTGAAGCATCAGACTGGCATCAACCCTGAACCTGAGTATCGGTATCAGATCTGGAATATAAAGGAAACATTTTAAATGTCTCTCCTCGTCAACCCATTTGCCACAATACTATCATGTCCAATTAGGAAAGGACTGTTTTTTTTGCACTTTATTTAAACAGGAAAGATTTCTTGAAACATCTTCCTGAATTATTCAATATTCAAATCCACAAAAGCCCCAAAGAAGTGGAGCCTATAAATGTAGGCAACTTTTAAACTTACAGTATATGAAACAAAAGACTTCATCCAGCCAGTGTTAATTTGTCGACTAAAATATTTACTGTGACTAATTTTAGTCACAGTATTAAAATTAGACCAAAACTAAATTAAAGTTGGTTCATGAGACTAAAACTATGACTAAAATCTCCAGATTTTTGTCGACTAAAAAAATATAGACTAAATAAAAATGAAAAGAAGGCACTAAAATGATCCAAACTTCAGTGACTTCTGTTTGAAAGAGCCTCATATCATTTACATTCTGTGCCAAAGGAACAGCTCTGTGTTTGATCACGTGGCAGACGCTCCATGAAGCAGAGAATATTATTAAATGTGTTTGAAAACAATAATATAAATGTAAAATGTACTCAATTTATTTCAAATTTAGTCGACTAAATTTACATGCAATTCTTGTTGACTAAAACAAGATTTTTTTTTACTAGATCTGGACTAAAAATTAAATTCTAAATAAAACGAAATAAAAAAATTTTGCCAAAATGAACACTGCATCCAGCCTCACTTTCACACACAACCGCCCCACTTCTACAGCGCGTCTCACCTGTTCCATGTTTTGAAAGCGTTGCTGGCTCTCTTGAACAGATATCCCTCCATCACCACACCGTTCGGCGCGTCCACATTGAACTCCACTTTGGAGTCGTCATACGAGAAATCCTACAAAACAAAAGGCACGCATCTTCAATTAAGTTCTCGCCGAAATAAAGGAAAGCAATAGGTGTCCCTGATGCTCCAGCTGCCGTTTCCATGTTGATCCCATAAAACAAATGCCACCAGAGCGTATCGTGCTGCACAGACAGCGCATACAGCATGAAATCGAATGAACTGCTCGCCCATGTAGAAACATCACGTGTTGGAGCGTATACTGAACGCCAACTGTATTTCCCACACTGCAAAAAAGGATACCATTTGCAGGTTTTGGGCCACTTTGCGTTCTTAACATATCACAACTTAACACAACTTTCACCCTGTAGTCCTGTAATCTTTACAATAAGGAGTGTAATTATTCCCCGATTCAATGCTTCTCCACAGAACTACAGTATATGGGAAATTGTAACTTCAATGACAAGAATCCAAACATCCCAGTCTTGTACTCAGCAATATTGTGATATATTTGGTCAGCGGGATTTTTCAGCATTTATTTCCTAGTCTGATTTATTTAGTTTTGAACCCTAAATAAAGGCAACATTTTTGTCAAGGGATTCTTCGTGCACTGCAAAAAGTGATATCTTGATGAGTGACAGTTATGGCCAAAAGTTTACATACCCTTTTAAGTTTACATCCCCTTTAAATCTTTTGGCCATTTTTCATAGAAAGAATATGAATGATAACAGAAAAATCTTTTGTTCCTCTCATGGTTAGTGTTTGTGGTTTATTGCCAAAGAACCAAGTTTACTCTTTTGAAATCATGGTGAAACAGAAACTACTCAAATGTCCCTGATCTAATGTTTACATGAACAACTGCCAGGACAATTGTTCAGGAGAAAAGAAAAACTCACATCAGATGAAATACAGGACTACAGGGCAAAAATGATGTTTGTTTCAAGATGTACAATATGTAAACTTTTGATCAGGGACATTTGGCTAGTTTCTAGTTGAAAAGCGTAAATAAACAGGTTTTTTTGATAATAACTGGCTTCACTCAACCACTAACCATGAGTGAAATAAAGGTTTTTGTTTCATATTCTATGAAATGCAAAAGTTTACATATCCTGACATTCTGCCACAGGATGTAACAACTGTACATTTGCCCAAATTTAGAATATTTTACCTTGTTTTGAGAAATGTTGACTTGCCAAGTAAAATGATCTATTATCTATTAGTATTTTTGGACTTAAATTAAGAAAAAACACTAAAATTTGCACTAAAAAATTGATAATAAATCAAAATTTACTTGAAATGATATGCTTTTTCTCATTTTAACTGCAAAAATACTTGTTCCATTGGCAGATAATTCAAGCAAATGTAACTTTTTGCAGTGAGTGTGTGTGTGTATGTGTGTCCTCACGTGTGTCCTCATGTGTGTGGTCTGTGCACTTTGTTGTCTTGTTTTACATCATGATTTAAAATCCTGCAATGTGTCGCCAGCTTTAAATCTAAACCTAATCAGCAATATCTTATCTACAATTCAAACCTATTTGTTTTTTTCCTTGCAGCGCACGTGTGAGCCCCAGAAGGAGACGCTCATGACGCAGATTATTACGTAAAGACAGTGATTCATGAAATTAGCCTGGCAGCGCATAGGCTTCAACACAGAACGCATGCACAGCTTCTCACACGGGGCCCAAAGCTAAATCTACGGCTCAGAAATAACCTGTTTCCGGTGCGTCCCAAGACCTACATCAGCGTTTTGTACTCAATGTACAAAGTGAATTTACTTCGCAGGAACAGAACATTGAGTTACAGTAAATTTAATTTCTGAATTTCTGAATTTCATGCGACCAGCTGTGAGAAAGGACTGAGCCAGTTTCACAGCAAATAACAAACTCCTTTATACAATACTTTCTGTCTTTGATACATTTATAGCTTTAGTCATCTAATTATCTACACAAAGTCAATGCACAGGGACGAATAAATTAACCTTTTAAAAGGGCATGATGAGGCTGTCAGTCGTAAACTCAGAGAATTGTAAGGAGTGATCTAAAACATCTATGAAGTAAGAACTCCAAATACACGCTACTTGTCTATTTGTTGCAATTATTATTTGTAGCAGTGGTCTTAGAAGTTGTCAAAGTAGTAATAGACGGTAGTGGGCAATAACATGCTACTGGCTCAAAAACTTTTAATTGCACTGTTATGTGGCCAGTACTCGTATAATACATACAATACATTATAAAAATGTAGTAGTTTTTTTCTTATAAGCCATTAAACTTTGAAAACGGGATGTTGAGAAACCTTTTTGACAAGGTATGACGCCATCTACCACAAAAACAACTTTACCGCTGGAAAGAGCACGACGTTCTCAGTAAATGTGGAAAAGTTCATGTTGGTGCTCAGAGGTTTAATATCTTAATTGTTCTGGTAAAGTTGGGGCATCGGGTGTTGAGTCAGGACAAATCCTCTCTTCTTCCTCCTCCTCCTCCTCACCAGAGCTTCCCCATAATCTCCCCCCATACTAACATGCACCCCCCACTACACTACTCTGCCTTCCTCCTGTATTCACCTACTGTATAGTGCCCCCAAGCAAATCGGAGTTGGTCGAGCAGAATCTTTTGCCAAAATTTGTTGATTTCACATGGAATGACCTGAGAGCAAACTGGACCAAAACCAAAACTTAAAAACTCCTATCAAACACAAATATTGCTATTAAAATAAAATAAAAACTTATGTTTGGAAAGTGATACAAGTGTCAACAACAGAAGGGGCATTCAGGATTAACAATATCACACTCATGAAAACCCTTAAGGGTACGCGAGTGCTTAGAAGGGGGTACTTGGAATAATTTCAGATACAAATTGTATTTTAGACTGTAAAGAGTGAGAGATTGAGAATATTTAGTAGCCTTTTTACTGATAAATGGGGGTTTTAGTCATTCACTTTCTAACTAATCATCAAAACCATCAAGGCAGGGGGTACTTGGAGTATAAATAAAAGGCCTAAGGGGTACACAAGACAAAAAAGGTTAGGAACCACTGATATACAGTTCAGGTATAAATTATCAATAAGACTACACACTACAAAAACAGCAATTCACAGCCAATAAACTCCAAAACACCCCAAATTACGATCATAACAACTAATAATTAACAGACATTTTAACAGAATCTAGTGTTTCTATACCTCTTTAGTAGATACAAATTAAAAGAAATGTCCCTGAGAAGGCACTAAAGGACTAAACCATTTCAACACGCTGAATTACAAAACCGTTACGTTCCATTACATTTACATTGAGTGATTCTGTTATATATTGTGGTACTATGAACCCTAAATAACTCGTTTGCAGCCTTCTCTCAAATGGTAACAATCAAATTCCAACAAAACAGACACAAAAATAGCAATCCACAGGTCTTAAACTCCACAAAAACGCACCAGAGAGTGATCCCAATGGCAAAAGAGCTTCATTCTCAACCGTTTGGTCCGTTCCAGCAACATTTCTGATCCCAAAAAAAACAAGTTTATCCAAAGAGCGAAGCAGCCTCAGCGTCCGGTGAAGTCCATGCGTGTGCTGGGCTTTAGTCTCCCTCACAGCGGAGAGCGGAGCCTTGTCGCGCCAGATTCCAATACAGCCAGCCCGAACTCCCCCGGATTATAAAGCCAATTAGCATACAGCTGCCCGAGTGTCCGCGGGAGTCGGGACAGTGCACAGGAGGGAGAATGGAGAGCTCAGGTTCAACTGTATGAAGCAGCGGGACGGGGGCTAAAGGCTGGTTTTGACACTTCACTGACTGGGGCTGGATGGCGACTGTGAAGCCAATCCTCCTCCTCCTCTTCTTCTTCTCCGGGGCATACATAACACACCTCCTTTTGGGATTTAGGAAGAGGAGGGTAGCACTTGTCCAATAAACGCTGGCCCACCGTGAGAAAGTAGGCACCCAGCCAGATGTCAGGTTCAAATAAATACAAGTATTTATGTAAAGCATTTCAAGAGAGAAACTGCAGGGGAATGGGGGGGGGACATTAATATGTGAAAAAAAATGTATTGCAAGGTTTCTATCATTTTAGATAGATAAAATAAGTCAATTTCTGCATAAAAATGGCCAAAACGGAATATATGTTTGGTGACAAAATCTAAATAATGGTTTAAATTAGTGCTGTCAAAAATATTGCGTTATTATGGCTTTAACTCAAACTAATTTTAACGCCGCCATTTTTTTTAATCGCACGATTAACGCCGCCCATGCATCACCCGCGCCGCCGAAGACTTTAGCGAATATCTTACGGTTTTTTGCGTTGCGAAGAAGAGGATTTGCGCTTTTAAATGAGTGCAACCGTGTCCTTCTAGGCCACCAGGGGACGATGTAACGTCGCGTTGAAAATTCGTGTCAAAAAGTGCTATGTTAGCATTTGCCAAAACTGCTGACTCTGCACTTTACACAATCGCCCAGGGATTCAACTTTTTTTTTTTTTCCTTTTTATCAAAAATGCAAATATATGGAGAATAAATACATATTGCACATAGAAGGTCAGGTGGTTACAGTAAAAACTCTATCTATGTTAGTGTGAAATATACCGCTACGCCTTGTTTTCAATCAAAAACACTTGCACAAAGCAAGCCTATCACTTTTCCATGTTGATTATAGTATTAAAATGATAATCCAAGGGAATTTAGAATATATGTCAATATTGACATATTCACATTGACATTGAATGAAATAGCTCTGTTGTCTGGGGCATTATGCCCCTGGTGTCTACTATGGCAAACAGGTCCTAGGTGATGGGTCAGACCCAGAGCGGTTCAGAAGCTCCTTATCAGTAGCCTGGCAAGCCAGACTATAGCATGAATTGTATAGTCTGGGGCCACACCATTGGGAAAGCTGAAGGTTGTGGGTGGAGCCAACAGTTGTCGTTCAAACTGCTTCTGCCGTGGTAGGTCAATGCTATGACCAATCAGAGCAACGGAGGATCTTCCCTGTTTTGCTATCTCCACCGTTGTGCAGCCGTGTCGTCATCCTGCAAAGACTGCCTCAACGATAAAAAAAAAAAAAAAAAACTTGCAACACAGACAGAGCGTTGTGATTGGAGGCCAGATTCCTGGCCCAGCTACGAGCAGCTCCTATGGTGCGACGTTAGACCAACCCGCCAGGCAACAAATATTTTTGGCCACTAGGGTGCGTTTACTAGGCTACCTTATCAGTGCTACCTATGCGCTGGTAACGCATGTTGCGCTGTACGTGGGGCACCAAGTGCTTTGAGGGGCACCACATTGATGAGTGATTGAATGGCATTTCACAGTATTTGCACTGTTGTTTTTAATACAATTGACAAAAAAAATTCAATGAGAACGATGAGTAGAGTTACAGAAGTTTCTGTCAGTGCGGCCAATGATTAACGCAGGGAGCTTAGCGCAATACCCGTGCGCCATGTTTCCACGCTCATACAATGTTGTGTTCATACATCCAGGTGAAAGTTTATATCTTACAAGTTGAGTTTTGCCTGTAGTGTACTGTTTTTAAAGCGAAAGTCTACATTCATTAAAGATTTCTAACAAGGCTTTGACGTCATACAAATGTGGTTGATGGGTCTAGATTGCAATGTGTGATGGCTAATGATAACAGCTATAAGAAAAATACATTCTGAGAAGTACACCAGAGAAGCAGACAAGCTAACTGTCCACATCTTTTCTCGAATGACATCTCTCCTGTTTATTTATATGGTGGTATGCGCACCACTGTCTGAGAATCACTGATCAAAGGAGAAAAGAAACACTAAAGGTAGGAACAAACAGACAAAAAAACCTGCCGTAAAGTGCAAAATTAGATCAGGCTGAAGGCATAATGATTACAGGTCACAATACAAAACAGTAATAAGTCAATGGCATGGCTCTACTTGGCACAGCATGAATGGAGTGCACAGAGAGTATTATAGGATGACTGTGCGCACACCTGCTGCTCTAAAGCCCCAAAGCCACTAACCACAGTCCAGCTCCAGTGACGGAGCAGATTGCTCAGTCCACAGTGACGCAAAAGTCCAATACCAGATCTTTACAACATGTTTGTCTTCAAGCAGCCGGACACTGGAACTAACTACTTTAAATCTATCTCAGTAAATGATATTTACAAGTTTTTTATGTTCGTAACTACTGACGCAAGAACAGCCAGTGAGAAGGTCAATAACTTCTGATATGAGTAGGGCTGGGTATTGCCGACAACTTCACGGTACTTCTACCAATACAAGTGTATCCTGATACAGTGTCCAGAATACAATACATATCCCAAAGAAACAGAAGAAAAATGATCTTATGGGTGTACGAAATAGACATTTTTATTATGAATATGAATATGCAGTAGTTATTGTGTGTGTTGTGATATGTTCCAAATTAACCATGAGGTCAAACAAGCGCATCAAAAAGGTGCCTCAATACGATGCACATATTGTCAAGTACTCCATAACGATAGGGGAGAGCAGGGTGGGTTGGTCACCCCGTTTTGGGGATAAAAACGATTTTTATTTTGCAAATTTGAGCCGAGAGTGGAGGACACAGTGTGATCGGACACACAGTGAGTCCGACAGTTAAGTAATGATTAACAGTTTTTGTGTGTTTTTTTTTAATGTTTTCTATGTAAAGGATATCATGTTTCAATTTTCTAATTTTCACCAAATAAACAAAAATAAAATCCTATAAGATGTCATCCTGTCATAGATAATGTTAGTGACCCAACCCTCCTTTGGACTGACCCTGTCCAGTCACAGGGAGGGTTGGGTCAAATCATCACTATAATTAAAATTGGTATTATTCAGTTTCTATTGAATATTAAAGCCTCATGAATTAGAGGGATCTACCCGTTGTTCTGGAGAGTGTGCAGACTTATTTTCGTGGCAAAATGTTGAAAGGCTTGGCAGTAAAGCTATGAAATGTGACCCAACCCACCCCGCTTTCCCCGATCCAAAATCTCCTCAGAATAAAATCTTTTCAACTAATATATCAACAAAATAGAACTTTAAATGTAAACCTGGCACTAGTCATTATTTAGATTTCATCGCCAAAAATATGTACTGTATTTTAAACATAAAATGTCTTATTTTTTATATGAAAACTTGTGTTTCTCATAATTATGTCAATAATATACAGAAAAAGATATCACTCATTTACACATTTCCCTGGTCACCTGCCGTGTGTGGCCTTAGATTTGACTGGAGTGCTCTCTTTTACAGTGGGAAGCCAGTGGGTTGAGGATGATGTCACATGTGCAGAATAAACAGTGGTGGTATTTACAGGGGTAACTATGACGACAGACTTCAGCTCAGGGGCATCTCCACTTCCTTTGTTCCCCTCAACAGACTGTCTTCGAAACTTTACTTAAGCCTTATTGCTCATGCTCTGTGCGACAGGACAGAGGACAAGTTAAACATATATATTTGAAGAAATGTAGGATAAAGTACAATGCATTAGATCAGATGAGAGCAGAAGCCAGCTCCTATATAAATGATACTGCCACAAATCCACAATACATCATAATATTACTGTTATCCTGATATTGGGTAGAGAACTATCTTGATATTTACTATATCAGCTTATTGTTCCATGAATGACCCATATACAATATATTTTGGGCTCATTATTTACTGTCTGTACATTTATTTGCATTTTTCTTTGTATTACTTTAAACATTTTTACAGAAATAAATTGTATTTTGATTGCGCTTCATTTTTATTGCACCTCAAGCATCATTTAAGATGTGATTAAGTACATTCAGAACTAGGCTTTATTCTCATTTTAATGCTTTATAGAGGTAGATAATGGGTCATAAAATGGTCTTCAATCAGCACCATAGAGAGACTTGCTGGGATCCAGGCCAAGAATGTTTCCCATGAGCCTCAAACCTACGTTTACCATAAAATAAGTTAGTCATAATAGAAAATGCCCTCTCCCTCCCTGTTGACCACACTGCGACACTTGTTGCAATGTTTTCGTCTCATTATATAATCAGATTTTAAATGTTGTGACTGGTCTAATGACTGTAGGAGCCACTATTTCCATATCGCAATGTTCCGGCTGCTGGTCTCCTACTTCCTCCTCCATGCCCTGACTACTGAATACTGTGTTTGTTTGTACAGATGCAAAATCAGCCATGTGAGCCCTCCTCTCTGATTGGTGCACCAATTGTCACGTGTTATAACAGAAAATGCATTTTAATATTTTGTAAATTTGCACCATCAACTCAACTTACAGTCTTGCAGTGCACGATCAGACAGGAAAGGACTACAGATTGATAGGATCCTAATACACTTATCTGGACTGTGATTGGTCAAAGTGGTGCTGTTGCAACTCTCCCTGTGCTACAGTCATCCCCGTTCTTCCCTTACTTTGTTTGTCGCAACCTTTTCTTTTTGTTTGTATTTGTGAATAACCCTTTTATCTCTTTTTGCTAAATGTATCTTTTACATTCCTTTTATTAAATTGTAACTTTATTCAACCACTTAAGCATACTGTTTTTTTTGTTACTCCCTGTATCGGAGCTGGGCTATAACACGCAAGATGCCACAACTTATCACAGAATCACAGAAATTGTCCATCTGACAATGTACAAAAGTTCAGTTGTAGCCATGATTTTCCGAATTGTGTTCAATGCCTTATCATGGTCCTTCTTAAGTATGTTTTGAAGTCTTGTTCTGACACAATTTGATGACAAAACTTTAATGTAACGTACTGTGTTAATAAGGCGCTATAGAATATCGTAATGTTCGAAGACTGCGGTTTGTTCGTTTTTTCTCATAATTCAATCAAACATTTACCATCGCCCCCTTAACCTTGATATCACGCACATCTGAAGCAACAGTCATGTTAACCTAAATATTGTGTAACACAAGATCCACTTTACTTCCAGATGTATAAATATAGGACATCGCCGTTTCCCCACACGCTGCGATACAACCCTCCATATCACCCACTCAAACCCAGCGGTTCTAATTGTCCCGTTTCAATTATTCAGAACGCACTCCAGCTCGGCCCCAAGGCTTTACGAGTGTCAGAGGGAAAAGAAATCGAAAAAAATAAAAACTAGGGGACTAAACGGGACGGATATGCTGCCAGTGAGGTTCAAGTAGGAGCTGAAATATGGGGGAAAAGAATGCACTCACCTGAAGGAGAGTCTGAAGACAGGAACGGCATCATGGGAAAAGACAAAAAAAGGTAGTTTTAGTGGCAAGAAAACACATTGTATGGATTTATATTAAAGTAAGAAACAGATTTTTTTTTTTTAAATGGCTACCGCTTCCCCAAAAAGCGCCACTGTTTGTTTTTTGTCAATAGGTTGTGTTCATGTTACAGAACTCTATTTCAGTTGGAGGGGCAGGTGGGAAAGAAAGAGTTTTTGAAAGAAATTTCCTTAAATAAAATTGACAAATGTTGCACTGTATCAGTATTTGGTAGTGGTTCAAGAGAAAAACAAAAAAACAATTATTTCTATATTTACATTTTCTAAAAAGCCTTTATTTTGCTGGGCTAATGCATTACTTTTTATTGTTGTTGGAAAACTAAGAAGAAGCAATATATGTAATATAAGAATTCATTGTTCAGCTTGTTTTTAGACTGTCAGGGACTAAATTTGCAATGTTTTTTGTGTGTCTGTGTATTTGCATATCACCAGTAAAGTTTCAAATGCATCTAAAATAAATAGATATTTTTCCTATTCACCTGCAGTGTCTGGCCTTAAATGGATCTTGACAGTTATTCCCAAGTGCAAACTGTAGCTACAAACTCCATGAACAGCCGATAGCCCAAACAGATCGATATGAGCCACACCTCAATGCTTCATGTCAGCAGCTAAAGGCTAAGTGGCGTCTGTCTGACAGCTGCTCACTCACTGTCCCAAAACACACTGAATTATTAAAGACGGAAGTGACTTTGGAAGAAGGCAATAACACGTCCAGGGAATATTAGCCATCAAGGCAGTATATCAGGGCTGACAGGGAGAAACAACTTGATAACTGCGGTGAATATTGTGAAAATATTGACAGGGACAGGGAGAAACAACTTGATAACTGCGGTGAATATTGTGAAAATGTACAATTGACACGTTTGATTCAATAGCACTGATCGCAAATGACGTCAAAAGGATATTTTTAGAAAAGCGCACAGTGGCCACCTACAGGTCGGACGAACTTGGGACCTGTGGCGCTGTGAAGCATGTGAAGTGCACTTGTAGGAACAGGGAATATTGCCTTAACAGCACTAATAGTAACAATCACACACTGCTGCTTTGGGTTTTGCCGAGTGACTCGCGATATGGACACTGTGACCATGAAGGGATTTTTTTCATTGCATTTCCTGAGCTTGGAAGAAATCCAGAGAGAAATGCCAACGTTGGGTACAAGCTCGTAAGGAGAGGGATTTACTGCTCTCTGCATTTCATCGGTGGAAAAGGGCTAACAATTGATCATCCAGACCCAGCAACAGCAACACCTGTACAGGTACGTCTTGGTACAATTCAACTTTTCATCTCTGGACAAATTCAGCACAGACAATACATTTAAAATATTTAACGAATTTTAATGCCATCTTAACAAAATGGTTTTGAATGCCACAAATGCAAAAGGAAAAAAATGGTGTATTTATCATTTCTAAAGATTTGGATCCATTCCAGTGAGTAATCGAGAAAGATTAAATTTAAAATATTTTGGGTATTTTGGAAAATTGGAAATAATAGGAAACCTTTGACTCAGCATTTTTCAAAAAACCTGCAATTGAATGTGCTTTGGACATATTTTTTTTTGCTACAAAAAGTTGAGCAATATGACTTTTTTCAAAGAAATTTAGATTTTGCCTGATGCAATAAAATAAAATAAATAACATTTAAAGTAAACAAGTAATATAAAATTTAAAGTAACTTTACAAATTGAGGAGAGAGACATTTTAAAAGTAAATGACCTCCCCCCTCCCCTCCTGATTGAACTGTAAAGAGCCCGTCCTGGTCCCAGTACACAGGAGAGCTCGTCTCATTGGTCCACACATACATTTGTAATGCATTTACACTTTAAGACTTTAAGTTTAGCACTATTCATCCAATGACTTCTAATCTATCGTACAGCTTTTCTACCAGGATGATGCATATTGCGTCCCACTGCACCTATTGCCCCTCTCCCCTGTGTGTGGTGCCTGTGAGCAGAGATTAGCCCGTCCCGGTGTGGAAGTGTTTAATTGGTCTGGATGGAGAGGCCCAGTCATTGATTAAAGCAGTAAATCTGGGCTAAAGAGGTGCCTCTGCAGATCCTAATCCTGTTGTTGTCTGCTGCACAGGATCAGCATCTTAACAGAACCCTGGAGGGGAATCTCTGCTCCTTAGGGCTTTTTATGCTGACATCACCACCAGCTTTAACTGTAGCGGTTCTCAAACTGTGGTACACAAGCACAAGATCAGCTCATTGTATAACGGTTACTTTTATGTTCTCGTTTGTGTTATCCATTGTGTTTAAAACTAGGGGTGTGACTCTATATCGATTTAACGAAATATTGCGATATTTTGCCACTCGATACGATACAGATACTTTTTATTGATCTTTATTGATCTCCATTGTGAGATCGATAAAGAACTATCTTATCTTATGCTAATATCGATACTTTTGATGACGTCATGCATATTAATTAACAACGTCATGAATATTAATGAGGCTCTAGTGCTCTACTGCTTTCATCATAAATAGAGGCCAGTAATGGTGAATAATACAGCCAGGACAGTAGGGGGCAGCACTACTTGAAGAACTTGGACCAAACACTGTTACACAAATAAATAATTTTTCGTGTTTAGTCTGATAGTGTTGTGGTTTCTTTGTGTATTTAAATGTTAATTAAGTGATCTGTTAACATTTAAGAATGAAATGAAATATAAATCATAAACAAATATGGAGCATGTAGTTGTTTATAAAGTAAAAATGTTGAAATAAATAAAGAAATCGCTCATGTTTCTTTAAAAATAAAGCAGTAAATCTGGTACTAAATACTAAAACTAATATCAAATACCTGCTCCAGTCATTTGCAGTTAGGTTTGCACTATGTAGTTACATCCACACATAGCCAGAGCATTGTTTTGTTGATACATATATTTTTGTACTAGAGGTGGGCAGCATACCGTCTACAAGATAATATTGAAATTGTTGTTTGGAAGATATACACAAATTCACAATATTGAGTGTATCTTCAAAGTCAAGAAATTACCAAAAAGCTGCAAAAACAAAAAACTAAAAAAATGTAATATACTTGAGGTGCAATCTCTGACAAAAAAGGTATAATAATGGAAAAAAACAAAGAACCAAGGCACCCCTCCACAACATTGATTCTCTATTTACATTTTATAAAAAGCCTTTATTTTACTGGGCTTATGCATATTCAAATCTTAGGGTGCAATACGATGTTTTCCGCCCCTCCCTCTCACTGACCACAGCTGAAATACTCATCCACGCATTCATCACCTCCAGACTCGATTACTGCAACAGCCTTCTCTATGGACTTCCCACCACTCATCTCCAAAAACTGCAATACAT
>OMNZ01035861.1:0-10843 GCA_900303255.1 Lesueurigobius sanzi | reverse complement strand
TTGTAAAAATCAGGTATAGTGCCTTTTATAAAGATCGAAACATCCTACACTTCCAACTACAGAGTACAGATGAAGGCCGAAGAATCTTTGCCTACGATGGACAACTCCTGTACGACTGAGAACCTACACAGATCAGTTAGGCCAGTGCGTACGCTGCTCACGAAGCTCCCCCTGAAGAGTGACCTGCTGCACAAAGCCAGATGTCACCCAGGTTCATGTGCTCTTGTGTCTGTCGCTGCCGTGCCTCCTGTTATTGCTCATCCAGGACAAATGCCTATTTCAAGTCCGGCCGAGTCATACAGACTTCCCTGGTCCTCTTCAGAACAGGTTTTCTACTTCACTGGGTTCACCGGCCTCCTTCCGGTCACTCGTATGATCCGCAGGCTTGGAGGAGTAGATTTCACCTGCACGCCGGTGGAAACGATTGTGACGGGGCTAAGCTTTTTTTCATTTGAACACATGACGGGAGCAACGGAGGTTCTTAATGTCGACGTCCACTTTGCCTGAGCCCGGAAGATTACCTTTCATGACAACTTTTCAAATGTCTTCCTCTGGATTACTGTCGGAGTTTAGCGAAGTATCTTCTCCCCCGTCGCAGAACACGATTTGTTTTGTTCTTTCTAAATGACGGGGGGAAGATGTTCATTGGCAGATTGCGTTTAAGTGTTTCCAGAGTTGGGTTCCTCGACAGTCAGGCCGCTCTGATGTATTAAGCTACTGACATTTAAAGAGTGATGCATTCTCACTTCCGACTTCATGGAAAGGGCGGTCTGGTCAGAAGGGTAGTCTCTTTTGTTTCCTTGTCATTAAAACAATATTGTGAAAACACATTTCACTTCTACAGCTTGTACTCAATGAAGCTCAGCAATCCTGTCCACTGGAGTAAAGTTTTTTTTTCCCCATTTCGAGTAAGCCATAATGGAGCCTGATCAAATACTGTCGCAGATGTTTCAAAAGCTGTTTCAAAAGCTGTTTCTTTTCTTTTCTATTTCCCTGTATAAACAAATTAATGAGATTTTTACCTACTGAACGGAGCGAGTGGGCAGGGCCTTTGAGCTCCGCTGAAGACCGTCGTTTTAAAGCAAGTGGCTTGACTGTCCGCGCGCTAAGAAAACGGTGTTGTGAACGCTATTATCCCCGGACAAACGAGACGCCGGGCGATGCCAGGTTGTGGTAATGAACGAGCTTTTGATGCTTTTGAGCCAAAGCGAAAGGTTCAAAGGGACTGCACCTAATTTGAGGCCAGCGCAAAAGCAGTTCATTTTATCTAGTTGTAATCTCATCTAAATGCATAATTAAAACAAATTACTCTCCACACAATGTAACAGAGAAAGATTTAGTGTCCCCAAGGCCTTTCCTATATTTACAGCCTCCATAAAACACCGTTCTGTCAGTGAGAGCCAGTCAGGCACCCCTTTCAGACATGGATCCTGATCTTCTCTGTGGCTTTGAAGGCTTTTTGATTGGTTTTGCCAGCAGGTGGATGCACAGTTCACTTCCCTTCTAACGTTTGAGCTCGGTGGATGTCAGCCACCCTGGCCATTTTGTGAAGCAGCTATTGAACACTATGTCATTACGAGACGCTGGAATCATTTGGAGGAAATTGTCCCTTTAATTATCCTCATTTGATTTGACAAATTTGCACAATTCTAATAAAGCAAAATGTACTAAGATATTTTCATATTGCTTTATATGATTAAGATTTCTATTATGCTAAGATTGAAATAAGAAACTTGTCGCCCTGACAGAAATTGGCTGATGAACAGATTTTATTCAATACTTAAATGGGCCTAAAGACAGTTTTACATCCAGCTGAGGTTTGAGCTGCTTCAGTGTGAGCTAAGTGTTTGAACTTTTTACCCTTCGGAATCATTAAACATTCATTCTTAGACAAATGTTCACAAAATCTTTTGGTCCACATTTTCACAGTGAAGCCACGTTGTACTAGCCTGGCTAGCACCAGACTAAATATCACAAGTGAATATTTAGTCTGGGAATCACCCGTTCATTTTCTCGTAGGAGAGGAGTGGTTTACGATTGTCCGTAACCGTTTATTGGGCGCTACAAATGTCTATCATATGCATCTGCATGAGCCTCAGCTAATCCAGTCTGTCCTTTAATACACGTCGTCGTCTTGCTGTCCCTCCCCCTTCTGTGATTGGTCCCCAAATCCCTGCGAAGATCTGGGCCATGGTTTCCAGGCTGTGTAGCAGTTCGAAAAGATTCGAGCAGCATGGGTATTCCCAGGCTAACGTTGTACCAGTTTTTGTTTAGAATAAGGCTTGCATTGACTAGTCTAAGCATCTTTAATCAAGGTTGTGCAAGAGGGAAACAAATTAATTACTTTACTTATTAAATATTTTGTAAAGGAAAAAAAAGATTGAAAAAGTGTTGCACTTGACAATACGTGTATCGTATCGAGGCACCTGTATCGTGATACGCAAATAATACATAGAAAATGTATTTAAAATACTGGTTTGACCCCATTGTTAATTCTGAACGTATCACAACAGAGACTGACTATCCTCAGCAAGTTATGCTATTGCAGTATTCAGCATAATCAGAACTTCTATTCAGTACACCCACCAAGATGATGTACCATACAGGATATGTATTGTATTAATGACACTGTGCCAGAATACACTTCAGTATCGTGGGCCCTGTATCGGGATACATATCGTAAGTTATTGGCAATACCCAGCAAAGTTTTTCATCATAAACACTACATTTACACGTTGGCAGTGTCTTTTTGAAGTTAGTGGGAGTTCATGTCGGTTATAAATCCAAATAACCGACATGAACTCATTGAAATAATCTGATTAGTTATTTCAAGTTTTTTTTTTTTTCTTTCACCATAACCTTTTTACAGGTAAAATTGCTCTTTAGCTAACCTTACCGTTATTATTATTTTCCACTTCAAATCTTTAAAATACCCGCTCTAATTTCAAGCCATTCATCATAAGCTTCCAGATCTTTTGTTAAATGTGCAGCCGTAACTCATGCGCAGTGCTTTCTGTGCTGGAGACACCAATAGTGGACTGGCCATCTGGAGTGTTGGGATTGCTCCCACTTGGCCGTCTTACAACTGGGAACAATGCATCACGAGAGTGGAAACAAAATTTAAACACAGCTGAATGGCAAGGATATATGACTATAACATCAGCCATTGGCCAACACGCTGTTAAGTACTACATCAACTAGATAGACCTGTCAGGTGCGAGTAATACAAACCATACCTATTCATTCTGTTCATGTAAGCATTTCCACTCAAGGCATATTGGAACAATCTAAAGTTTTACTGATGACTTTAGAACTTGGCCGATAAGTCAGCACTCTGTCCCTCGCATACTTTATATTATGTGCCCTCTTTGGAAATAATTATGCCCAAAATCCAATTTCAAAGACTTTGCTAATGTAGGTTCTCTAACGACTTTATTCATTTTGGAAAACATTCTCACTGACATGACATGCCGCTCTTTTAGAAATGATCAAATGGTTATTCCCAGACGTTGTTCAGTATAGTCGGGGCTTACTCACCTCCCCATACACTCCTGAATTGCTTGTGTTTTAGATGATGCAATATGGTAAAAGAATTGCACATAATGTGTTGGGCAATAAATACATTAGAGTTGTGTTTTTGCTTGGACCAGAGATCGATATGTCCGTCCTAGTAAGCATTTTCCAGATTTATAGTTGGCCTTGTAATGAGTGCCTAAAGCATACAAGTGCTGAGTCCTTGAACCCCGCAGACCACTAAAAAAAACCACCTCTTCCACCTGGGCCCCCCCTCCCCCCACGCGCCTTTAATTACGAGGGCGCCTTTCTGTAACACTCATCAAAAATAGAGCAGGTAAAATTAAAACGCCTCTCCCAGAACGATGGTCCGTCTCGGTTGTGTTGCGTCGGCATCTTTGGGAAGGCCCAGCTCGAGACGGGTAGGTTTTTGACGGCATCCGTTCAGATTTCAACGCAGACACCCAGCAGCGTAGAAGTAATGTAAGGAAGTAGCACCTTGGTAAAGTGACAAGTTATTTTAAATAGTAACACCATAAGAATAAACGTGTTCCCTTTCAACATCCAGCATCTTTAGATCGATGTGCATTGAGCTGTATGTTTTTTTTTTTTTTTTTTTGGCTGTGAAGGAAATGATTTACTATACAGACTGTGTATTTCTGTATTGTTTAGAAGCTACTTTGATGTTCTCAGTGTTGGAATAAGCAGAAACCTAGAGATGACATCCCGTGTGAGTGCTCCACCACGTAGAAAACCACTTGTATGCTGTAACAATTTTATTTAAAAATATATATGATTTTCGGGAAACTGTTTTTTCTTTTTCACTTTGGCACATCTTATGCACTATACACATATGAAATTTCACATTTACAATAGAAAAGGAAAATGGGAAGAGAAAAGCATTCATTTTGCACAAAGAGGTGGGGAAAGATCGGGAGGGGGGGGTAGCTTTACTTTTTCTTTCTTTTTTTTTTTTCTTTTTTAGGCAGGATAGAAGTCAGGGTGAGGTGACAAGAGGAAACAAAACAGTTTACAAAGAGCCAGAGTGCAAAGGGTGCATATTTCTACAAATTCAGTGGAATTTCAGAAGTCACTTAGTACAACTTTAGCTTTAGACAGTGTGATGTAAAAATTGCTGACAAAACCTCAAAAAATGTACACATCTCCTGCTGTTACAAAAAAGAAATCTATGCAAAGGAAGTTTGAAAAGGCCAATTAGCAGAAAATGAAAACTCTGTTTTGACTTTTGGACATGCAAGACTGAATATGATGGGGAAAAAAGTAGTGATTGGCTTTCGAAATCCTTATGACCAAAATGTCTTGCAATATTTTATAATGGTTTCATTCTGATTCCATGTGTAAAAGAAATTGGGTTTACACAAACACAGCCTAAGAAGTTTAAGAATCCTAAAAGCTTGGCCTGAAATACATTGACACAATCATTATGGTTTAAGCTGAATTCAATGGTGCCTTTGATGAAGTCACTAATGATGACACCGGGCTACATGTTGTGTCCTTAGTGCACTCTCCCTCTTTGTTTGAACAGAAACCAACTGCTTAGTCACTCTCTTTGACTTGTTTTGCACGGTCACTGCTAGATGTCATCTGTTGAGTCATGACTTCATTATTTGTGTTGTCAACTTGGATGCAGTCTGGAAGTACTTGCTTTTCTACCACACGGCTTGACCAAAAGATGCTCTTTTAGGGGACAAGGACATTAGCCTATCGTCCCATCACTTAGCCTCAGTCTCTTTTCACCCTGCCCCCACCACCAAAGTGAACACAAAGAAGTGCGGGGCTGCGGCAGCAGCAGCTCTAGTCTGATGGTAATGCACATCCTCTCCCTGCTGCATACAAATGTGTCCTGACCCAGGCTCGCTGTGCGCTTATCTCTGGATCTCCATTTGCTCTGGGGTATTGACCGCAGTTTAACTTGACACGTGTGGCTGTCAGATGTGAAAGTGTGATGTTACTTTCTGAAACCCCATGTATTACACGTTAACAGCACCTGTGTTTTTTCTTTAGGAAAACTTGAACAGAAGTGTCCTTGTTGTAGAGTGGTGTGAAAGATGAATACCACTGAAACACTTTGGAGTCACTGAACACGCTAAATGTTGCCAGGTCACTGGTGTGGCTGACAGAATATTAGATTCTTTTTGCCTCGTCTTAATTGGTTCAATCTTGAGCCTGTCACTCCTGATTAGGAGCAAAAAGAAGCCAGGCCACTGGGAAGGTTTTATTTCCAGAGTAAAATGACCCCTGTCTGCACCATGCAAGACTTGGTCTCAAACTATTACAATTTACACAATTTTTATTCAATAAACAGTCTGTATGTTGCACTTACGGAGTTGTAAAAGCCATAGACTGCTAATTCAGCTCATTATATTATCTCTGTTTCCAATGTATGGAAGACACCCATCTGTTTTCACTTGGCAGAAAGTAACTGTGGCATATTAATAGTAATGGAGTAGCAGCTCCTCGTGTATCCAAAGTGGATCAAATTAGTTGTGGAAATTAGATTAGTTTAGGTATTGGAAGGAAAATTTTCATTTTAATAAGAAATTGTTCTTCCAGCAACAGTTTGTCGGTTGACAAAGCATGATTTTCAGATAAAATTCAGAATGGAGTTTTGTAATAACGGTCTTTAATGTATCATAGGATCTCCAAAACAGTGAAACTACAAAGCAAAAACATTGTGATAAAGTTGTCCAATTCAATTGCCTGTGATTAAGTGATGGGCTTACAGTTACTGTGGTGCATTAAAAAAACAAGAGTTCAAAGTTCACTTGCAAAAGAAAAAATGTACATCACATTTCTCCACTTAATGTATTCTGTTAGCAATGGGCCTTTGGCCCAAATATTTTCTGTGCTGCAGAATATAGAGACAATGTGGAGACAAATCTCACAGTTTACAATTTTCTTGTTGAAAATGATTGCCCCTGCCTTAAACAACCTGCATTCATAGAAAAATAAATTTGTGACTCTCTACATTATCCCTATACTGTCATATCCAACTTCTATCATTTGTAGCAATTAAATTTTCTTTTTCTTAAATCTCACTCGTAGAAATTAAGCTTTTTACAGAAATTGAAAAAGAAAACCATAAAAGCAAACCCTGTATCATCTGAAATGGTTGAATGGCAAACCATATGCTTTAGGAATAAATAAGAGTTTATACTTCACACTCTTTGTAAGGCAGTTGCTGACATTTGCACTGCCCATAGCCGTTGATGATCACAAGTGCCCCCTCCTCGTGGCTAGGCTCGTACTCGTTATATGGCACCTGTGTGGCTAGATCTGCCATAGGTTGCCTTTGCTGGGTCCTCATTTGTCTGCGGTTTTGGATAGCCGAACAGTGGCGTATCCGGCGCAGGGTGGGGGGGCAGCACTTCCGTGAGATATACACAACGAAAATGATGAAAAAGAATGAAAAGAGCAGGGCCATAGTTCCAATGATAACCCTATGAGTCATAACAGTGTTGTCCATAGCTGAGATGTCATCAGTCACAGCTGGCTCTTCCGATGTAGCGGTTGTAGCTTGAGCAGTGCGTGGAGTTGGTGTTGTAAATGTTGTGGTCATGGCGGTGGAAAAGCTGACATATTCCTCTCCATAGTCCTGCGTTGGAGTCGGCTGCATAATTCCAAACAAAGAGCTTGTGATATCGGCAGCTGTAGTAGCATCTGTGGTCGTGCTAATGGTCTGAACAACCGGAGCTGAAAAATTCTGACAAAGTTGGAATCCATAAACGGCATCGAGTATCTCCTCTCCCTGGGCGTACTCGGGACTGTGGCAGAGAATGGAATGTTCCCACCTTCCCCTAAAGGTGCTTAGCCAAGTGGCCAGAGAGCAAATCCTTTTGGTACATTCCCAGAGGTTACTGGACAGCCCAATAGTACCTAGAGACTGCCACATATCCAAGACTTGTGGATCCAGGCTACTCAGTTTGTTGTTATCCAGCAGTAATATCTTCAAATTTGGCAGCGTTTGAAACACGTCAGGTGTCAGGACTCTGATCTCATTTCCTGTGAGGTCTAACTTTTCTAAAGTGGTCCAAGTCCACTCCATGCCACAGGTCACATTGTTGATCTTATTCCACTGCAGGAAAAGAAACTGTAGGGCAACGAGGCGAGGGAAATGGGCCAAGTTGATCTTGGTCAGTTGATTATGCTCCAAGTGGAGCTCTTTAAGTTTAATCAGCCCAGCAAATCCATTTCGGGCCAAACTTCGCAGACGGTTGCTGCTGAGACCGAGATACTCCAGGCTGCGGCAGTCCCAGAAAGCCCGGACTGGGGTGGTACGGAGAAGATTGGAGCGAAGATGTAGAATCTGAAGCTTTCTCAGACCATGGAACAGTTCAGGCTCTAGGGAAGTCATCTGGTTGAAAGACAGGTCCAGGATCTGCAGGTTGATGAGGTGGATGAAGGTTGTGTTGGGCAACTTGGTGATTCGATTGGAGCTCAGGTTCAGGTCTTTGAGCTTATACAGCCCCTGAAAGGCGTCCTCTTGTACGGTGGTGATCTGGTTGTGGTCTAGATGGAGCCACGTGAGTTGGCTGAAGCCGTAGAACTGGTCGGGGCTGAGCTCGGTGATGCTGTTGTGGCGCAGGGACAGTCCCAGGGCCCCCTTGTCCACACCATCTGGGGGGGCCTGAAGCCCCTGGGTGTCGCAGTAGAACTGCAGGTCCTCACAGCGGCATTTCTGAGGGCAGGTTGTGCATGATGCAGGAGGCAGCAGGCACACCAGAAGCATGCTGATCACACACGCACACACAGCCGCTGGTGCTGGTCCCACCAATGGCCACCTTGAATGGAAACCTGGGTGGGTTGAAAGATAAGAAAATGAACTATGGGGCGGGAAAGCTAATCTCTGCAGAGCACTTATTACTTATTCATGGTGACGATCCGGCTTTCTCTCTGCTTTTCATTTTTTTCCCCCTCGTGCACACTCTGGCTTTGGTACTGCACAGGCAACTTTGATGTTACATGTGAACATGTGTTCTGTGAGCCCTGGCTTTCATGTCATTCGTATGGACAAACAAATGTTTTAGGCTACTGATATTTCAAAATTCATTTTTATTAATGCCAGACTTGTGCACTGAAGCGGTTTATAATCGGTCTTCTCAATTCCAGCTCTGTCTTTGCATTTGAATGAATCCTCTCTCTGTTAGTGTTTGTCAATTACACAAGATTTATCCGATTTTGTCACATTTGCTGTCTTAACATTTACCTAATTCTAACTGGATTTATTCACTGGAAGTTTTGCTAAGTCTGATGTCATTAAATATGTTGCTAATTTTCAACTTGTGACGAAGGAAAAATGAAGGACAGCTGCGGTAAATGGACAGGCTGAGGAGCTTTTAGTGCTCAGCCTCCCTCTGCCTTACTTGCATATCCTATTCATGTCCAGAACTGCAATATAAAAGGGGCTAACTTACCCATTCTTTTGTGCACATCGGAGGCTGCATTCAACTGTCCTTTTCCGCAGACTCTTGGAGCAACCAAATGGAAGAAGAATCCAAAGGGAAAAAACCCTTTTGATTAAGCACAAAAGGAATCAGCCTTTTTGGAAATGAAGCAATTCTGAGCCCACTCAACTGAAACAAAATATGAAATTCCATCTCCCAAGATTTTAGATCCTTGTTTAGTGTCCATTAAATTCCAAGTTCAAAAATGTCCACGATTCATCTTCCGCTTTTGCCAAAATCCGTGAAAAGTACATTTATGTAGGTCTATGTGTACATTTTTTTGAAGTTCATCAGCTGCGTCCAAAATGAATCCGGCGGTCGGTCTCCCCCTCCTCCTGCTCCTTCTTCTTCTCCTTCTCTTACTCGTTTCCCCCTCAGCCGCAACGACCGTCAACCTCCGACGCTTAATTGGAGTGGAAGCGGTCCCCCCCTCGTCCGCCGCGGTCCTCAAAGCCCTAACTTGTTGATGGCAGCCAGGCGCGGTGCTCTGGACGCCGGCGGAGAGAGCGACTCGGCGTAGCCTCTGCAGAGCTTGTGCGCGGAGCCCGTCTGCTAGCGGAGACGCAGGGAGAGGGAAAAAAAGCCGAGCGGGGAGCCGGGGATGTTATTCTGTGCTTTTTGTTGCAGCCACTCAGTGCTACAGAGTGGTGGCAGCCTGGCGTCGATCATCACTACCATTTCTCTCTCTCCTCCGCTCTCCCACACAAACAGCCGCTCGCTCGCTCTCCCTGTGCCTCAGTCACTTGCTTTTTTGTCTCATGCGCACTACTTGTGTGCACCTCCAGTCTTTCTCTCCCTCCCCCCCTCCTCGTCCTCCTCCTCCTAAAGCTCGTCACCATCAGAATATTGATAACTCGAATGTGTTGCAGCAGCTCACCAGTGAAATTAACCACTGCTGTAAATCCTGGACCCTGCCTCGTTGTTTTGCGCGCACTGTATATGAACGCATGCAGCACACATAAATAAGCTAACATTACAAAGCACGTGTATTTCATAACACATGTTTCTATAAGGGATCAACGGTGGCAATGGAAAGGTGCTCCGTGCCGCCTTGTATCTAGGCAGAAGCATGGTGTGTCTGGCTTTTATTCATAATTTAAATATTCTGAGTGCCATGCTTTAATTTTTGAGCACTGGCATATGATGTATGGCCAGCTGCTCTGTGATAAAATTAACCACTGAACATGCGAAAGGAGTGGGAAAAATCATTATACTTTGAATATTTAAATGTATGCTGGTCTTTTTTGGTGGTGATGTGTAAACCGTTTCTCATTAGGGCTGGGTACCGTTAAACGATACCAGTACGGTATCGAAAAAATAATGAAGGTACTACCGGTATCGAAAAATAAATTGGTACCGAAAACTGGTACAGAAAAAATATTTATCGTTAGAAAGCAAATTTCTCTTCCTGGTGGGTCTGAGACTGCATTAAAGAAAGGGCTAAGGTGTTTCAGCTCAAATAAATGATAAAAACACTAAATGAAACAGTATTTTATAGAATAAATGATCATTATTCTGTTTTATGGTTCTACAACAAAAATAAAATCAACCACGAGGACAAATGACTCGATTTGAGAATATTAGTCTTGTTTAGAGCAGTTTTGACTAGATAAGGCACATTTACTACTGTCATCTAGATTATTTGGTTTATTTCATGACAATTTTTACTAATTCTAAGGTAATCTCACTTGAATTAGGGAAATAAAACTGCCCAAAGACCAATCTTCTGACCCCATTGGTAAATTAATTTAAATAAAAAAGGAACTAAGTAGAAATCTATTGAAGCAAGTCAAAACAAGTGGTTAGAATTGGGTCAAATGAGCGACTAAAACAGCTCAAATTTAGATAAAGATGATGAATTTGGG
>OMNZ01035857.1:2473-14905 GCA_900303255.1 Lesueurigobius sanzi | reverse complement strand
AAAAGTAACTAGTTTCAGAAATATATTACTTTTTTCAGTAACTGAGGAATATAATATATTATGTAAACAAAATACAGTAATATATTAGTTATTACAATTGAAGTTACAAGTGCAACTCCCCCCAAATAAGATGCAGCACCAAATCAAGTTGGATACTGGCGTAGAAGTGACTTGTGAAGCTAATTTTGTCCAAACAAAACATGAGAGAATGAAGACGACTGAGGAAAAGGAAATCTTTGATCACACTTTAGCTCGTGGCATTATTCTCCCTTTTTTCAGTTTATATTTTGCTAAAAGTAACTCAAAGTAGTGTAACTCAGTTACATTTTTGAAACAGTAATATGTAATACAAACATATTACATTTTTAAAGCTGTAACTAGTAATATAGAATATATTACAATTTTTAAGTAACTTGCCCAACACTGCCCATAGCCTATTTTGGCCCTTCATGGAAAAAACTTTGGGTACCCCTGCCATAGACCCTTTCATTGTTTGTAAACATTCAGGGCTTAGCTGGAGGCAGAAAGCTAGATCCATATCTTTTCCCATTGTAGCTGTTGTCATAGTAACGATAAACTGTTGTCTGTTGTTGGAAATATCAAATAAAACCATATTTTATCGTCTCAAATATCATTCCTCTTGTTGTTGCTCCATAAACCACAACAGGACGACAGTTTTTAGTTGTAGTTTTACACTTATAATCACTAGTTTTAGCTTAATTGTATTTCTCTTTCTCACTTCCTGCCTCCAGCTGATGTCACTGATGATGTAAGCAGTGAAAGGGCTCTAGCTTCCTGCCTCCAGCTTTAGCCACAAATGTTTACAAACAATGAAAGGGTCTATTGTGCAAACTTACACTATAAGTAAGTTACTGAAAAACAAGTAAAGTTAACTCTTGAGTAAACATTTTGGCTGCTTTACTCTGGTGAGCTTAGTCTTATAAAGATACAGGTCTGAAATGTATTACGCAGGAAGCAAACATGGACATACCGTGATCTTTAAATCGGTTTATTATTGATTATTTTTTTAAGAACTTGGTACAAAAACGTGATACTACTCTTTTACCATTTATCAACTTCCATTTAATCAACTTTCAATGCATCATAAAGAAGAATAAACTACATTGGCATAAGACAAACACTTTCCTATACACACTATCCACTGGACCCTTAATGACGAACAAATAAAAAATAATAACTACTTCAAACAGCCAATAGACACTTTAAATCCATCCAAACCTCTCAGTGTTGTCTTCTTATGGCAAAGTAATAATCAGACATTGCAAGCTAGACATCAGAATGTAAAATTGGCAAATCCATTAAATGTTCTTGCTTTGTAGCCTATTTTTTTACTTTTTTTGCTCCTTGATAAAAGAATATAAAATGCTCTGTGTTTTCGTCTCATTTGTTCAAATGTTTGTGTTGTGTAGTAAAATATATCTGTGTAAGCGCTGCACAGTTTCTCCCGGAGAAGATTGATAGAAACGGATGACGAAGAGGAGGGTTTCGGACACTGATATGATCCAGCTGATATGCATCACGTGGTACATTCGGACACAAAAATAATAACAAATGATGATGATACGGTTTGTTTAAAGGCAAGTTGGGTGCAGTGTTAAAAGCCCTGTACCTGATGTGTTCTTCCCCGTCGTTTGGATGGAATCAAATTTGTCTTAAAAGTTGATGTTTGTAAGAGCATCGTGTAAAGATTTTGTTGCAGGCTAGTTTTTGTTGGCGTCGTCGTGCCCGTGAAAAGTGGAGAAACTTGTTAGACGTTTGTGGAGTAAGTTAGGGATGAGTTTGGGCACGGATGAGTGAAAGCAAACAAAGGGAACAAAAACGAATCAGGTATAGGGCCTTTAATGCATACGTCTATCCGGCAGATATATATATTTAGAGCCCTACTGGTTTGTACGCAAATGAAAAGTGTGCTTCGGTACAGCAAGAGTCCTTAACAGTACGTTTAAGTGTGTTGATTTAACTCTGAAAATGATACAAATATGTGAAATGGTAAAGAACTGGTACAAGATAAATTAATAAGATAAGGCATTTTTGTTTTTAATTGAAGTAATTCTGTTCTTGTGGGGCTTCTTCAGTCATTTGTTTTCTTTTGTACATTTCAAGGGGAGACACTGCAGGCAAAGGTCCACGGTTTCAGGTTTCAGATTTTGGCTCAGATTTGGTTTATTTTCTTAAGTTAAAATTTCACCCGGAAACAGATCTTCACGGTAAAGTGTTTGATAATTGCACTGGTTATGGGAAATTGTAACATCGAGGGCTATTTTTGTTGCAAAAGCCTCTCCACTTTAGTAGCACCTACAGCAGGGGTCTCCACTGTCTTCTACGCTGTGAGCTACTTTTGCGTAACAAAAATGGCAGTGAGCTACTTATACTTCGAAGAAACACGTGTAACTAGGTCTATAGGAGCTAAGATGAAAACAAAGAAAATGACATTAGTTTCTGCTTTGTACTTTGCTATAGTCACCTAAATGTTTGTAGATGTTTGTTCAGAACAAAACGATGCATCTAAAATTTGACTCAAGTTTTTGTAGAAATGTGAAAAGCCTTTGGTGAGCTACTTGGAAAGGGCTGGCGAGCTACTGGTAGCTTCGCACACACACACACTAGAGGATTTCTAGCCAGATTTTTAGTCTTAGGAGGCGTGGCTCAATAAAAACTTTCTCTCATGGCATGATCTGTGGTGGGACTCCTCATGTGTGTGTGTGTGTGTGTGTCCTCATGTCTGTCCATAAGTGTGTGTGGTCTCTGCACAGATCTTTAGTCTCAAAAGTTTAAAAATCCTCTAGTGTGTGGGCAACTTTATGTTTCCTACCCCTTTTTACAGTTTCTTTCTTTGTTTCTATTCCAGAATTTCAAAGTTACATTTACTTCGATGAAGGGACACTCTGTTTATCTAATTTTCAAGTCATTCAAGTTAAAGTCAGACCTTACATTGACATCAGATGTAATTTTCTTTATCATATTATAGAACAAGTTTTCAATATCTAAATCCTAACCTGATTTATTCCGTAAAGTTTTTTTTTCTGTATTAACTGGCTAAATCGAAAACTAAACACGATATTTAAAATTCCCCATGAACAATGTTCGTATCTAATAATTCAATCAAATAAAACCATAAACCTGACATTCTCACATTTATTATTTTGTTATCGTTTTTATTTTAAAATTGTTATTTTTATTGTAAGATACTATTTGAGCTGCTGTGACAACGCAATTTCCCTTGTGGATCAATAAAGTCTTATCATTTCCCTACATGTTACGTCTGGGTCTGATCTCAGGGGCCGCGATGCACCGGTTGAACCTCATCCTGGCCATTCAGCGAGCGGGGGAGGCGGGTGTTGCGACCGAACGCTAGCGATTGGGTAAACTCAGATCCAATCTTTCAAACTTTAAAGGGAGTTGACCCCTCCCACCTGAAAAGGGAGCTCAATTGTCAAAGATCCAGAGCACGAGGGTAAGACCAGGCGAGTCAGTAATATTAGAGGTTTCCACATCGTCCATCGCACTCTTTAAGTTTATTGCTTTTTTGTTGTATATTTTTGTTATGCGTGAATAAATATATAAATACAACTTTCAAATTAAACCATTCACCTGCAGCGTCTCGCCTTCAAACCCTGTGACCAGATGACCGCGTACCAAACGGACATCCATCTGGTCATCGGTCGCAGTTCGTGTAAAAAGGTTTTGAAAGCTGCCAATTGGACACAGTTTGATCACATGCTCCTGTTTAAATGAATACGTTTCCACAGAGGACGAACACAATGTCCAACAGAACGCTCCGTTTGTTCTGACAGCGTCCTTTGATCCGTTTTGGCAGTTGAAAAAGTAACACAAATGCGGGCGGGGAGTTTTCATATATTGCTTTTTGTGTATGCCACAGTTTCTTTCTCTCGGACTCGTTCCCATTAAAGCCATGTGTGCAGGGTCTAATAAGCTGCACATTGAACAACAACTATCTTCTAATTCTTCAACGTTCACAGAAACAAATTACATCTGAGCGATTTCCCTCCCGTAAAGGCATTTTTACTGAACTTAACCTGTGTATGTGTGTTTGTGCGTTCGTCTAATACATCTGATCAAGACTGTAGCTATAAAAACAAAAAAAACAAAAAAAAAAGGGAATACAAAACGCTGCTGGACTAAGGAAGACTAGCGAGAACTGGACGAGTGCGAGTCGTGGGCCTCCTGGTCAGAGAGTGGAGACAGTCACGTGCATCGAGAGCCAAGCGTCTCAGTCGGACGAGTCGTCACATGATTAGAAAAGAATACAACAAAGGCAGACCCCAGCACCGAGGGTTTGCACTTGAGGCAGTGTTTCTCTGTAACAAGCTTGTCACTGGTAATGCTCGTAAAAACAAGTAAAAATGCTTCAAATAGAAAAGGCAGGGAAAGAAAACAAGAAAGCACTCTATATATTATTGTAACATGAGTCCAGTAAGAACAAAAGGTTTTTGGCATATACTGGTTTAAGGTAGAAGGACTGAATATGCATGTCACATCGCTCCGACGTGTTCGTAATGAGTGTAAAAAGATCCCTGCTGGTGACTGCTCATTTCTCTGCACAATCAGACAGGAATTTGGCATATAGAGAAATCTTTTTTTCTTTTTTTATAACATCCATGTATAGTATGCCTAAACTGAACAGATAAAAACAAAGGTAGGGAATAATTGGTCAAATATTGACAGTAGTAAATTTGGTCTTAATTACGATGATGAACTGAACTCTGAACGTATGCTCTGTTCTTTCTTTGTTGGTACTTCCTATGACTGTTTGTGTTTCCAGCAAACAGACCCAACAGGGACCTGTGTTTTTGATGTAACTGTAGTAAAGAAAAAAACACAAACCTGATGATGATAAAAAATAAAACATGGAATACTTTGAAATTTGTACCGACAGGCAAGCCTGGGAATCCTAAACTCTCCGCTAGAAATGCTAAATTATGTATTCTTCTCTTAAATACTTTATTTAACTATATTTAATACTGAAAAGCTATCTCTCTGTTTTGTTTGAAGGCTCGTATGCATTTATAAACAATGAAATCCTGAATTTATATGGCAAAAACATCGTTCATAGGAGAATGAGAACAAACTACTTGAATATAGCACTGTACAGTCGTTCACTGCTCCTTTGTTTCTGGCACTAAAACTAACTACTGTTCTCTCTCACTATTTAACTGTAACAGTATTCAGACCTGTGTTTTAAAAAAGGGACACATCTTTAGGCCACGCAGAAAGCCTTTCTAGATCTCTGCTGCAGCATTCAATTCTATCTTCTTGTATTAAATACAATAAGGCCAAGAACATTAATAAATAGAAAATAACTTAAAAAAGAAATCTCATAAGCACTGTAGGTGACGGTTTTAAAAAATACTTCAAATCCAGACCCTTCCCAGTTTGTTCTTCTTTTTGAGAAAAACTCAAAGTGTGGATTTCCCGAGGACAAAAGCTCCTTGGCGCGAGCTAGTTGTTGTCCTGGCTCTGTGCGTGGCTCTTCTGACTGGGCGTGGCCAAAGGGCTGGTGCTGGTGGGTTTCATCCATGCCTGGGACAGCAGGGAGGCGCTGATGGTGGTGGTGGTCGTCATGGTGACCTGGATGACCTGGTCGCGCTGGATGACTCTGATGAGGGACTTGATGCGGTCGAGGGACGCCTGAGTGTCCGTCTGCCGCTCCAGGAGCCTCTCCCTCGTGTCCAAGCAATTCTGGAACACATGGTAGAGATGCACAGGTTTTTATAGAACTTAGTCAAAGTCATTTTGGGGGCGCAGGTCATACTTGGAGCGCAGAGTTGAGCTTCCTGTCCTCCTCCTCCAGGTGAGCGCACTCTTTCTTCAGCTCAGTGTTTCTCCTCAGCAGTCGTCTCTTCTCCTCCTGCCTCACTGTGAGAGCAAACACAGGTCAGTGTATACATCGTGGCCCCTGTGACTCGGACATCATTAGGAGAAACAACTGACCTGTCTTGTGTGTGACGTAAGACTGAACAAAGTTTTGTGGCCATGACAAGTTTTCTTTGTTCAGAACCTGAAAAAAGAAACAATTAAATATGTTTACCAGGAAAAGCTCAGATACAATATTAAACTTCCGTTTTTTAACAAAAGGAAACATAATATTTGCCACAGTGAACTACTTCATGTACAATAAACTCAAAGAAAACAGGTCTAATACCTTCTTTTGGCACTTGGGACAGTACCAGGGTCCTCTGGGTGGGGTTTTGAGTGGAGGGTGGAGGCAGTTTGGGTGAAAGACTCGAGGGCAGTTATGGCAGGGCTGCATCTCACCGTCTTCTTTACAGACAGCACAGTGTTCATCGTGCTCCAAGTCATCCTGCAATGCAGAAAAACAACACTGAACACACCACCATTAAAGGGTTGGACTTGGATGTACAATTAAGGACATGTTTTGTTATTTGATTGGTTTCAGGAAACACTGATCCTGATATACAAAGGTGGATGTGTCATCAGTCCTGTGGGATGAGTAATGTCACGTACCTTCCAGAAGAAGTCCTCAGAGTCTAGCGTGTGGATGGAAGCAAAGCAGAGGTTAGTCACAGTGGTGAGGCCATGCAGCAGCTGCACCCAAAGGTTTGCACTAGTCCAGAGTTTTAGTTTGACATGACTGCACTTTACAGCACAGTAATAACATGGTAATAGGACAGAAACAGCACCTGAAGTGACCACTACCGTTTTATGGTAATGACATTTCCATGACCATAATTACAGAGCTGTAAAGTAAAGCGCTACAGAACTTAAAACACAAAAGACACAAGGACAAGGGGAGTGTTCATGTCAGATACAATAATGCAGACTGGAGATGTCTGTGGTTTACCTCGTGCTGTCAGGTAGAGGGAGCTGTTCAGGTAATGTGATGCCAGGCGTTTGCGCTGCAATTAACATATGTTCAATGTCAGATGACATCACAAGTTTCATTCACAAAAGTGAAATGAGATTTTCACACCTCTGGCTCTAAAAAGCCACTGTACGCCGGGTTTGCTGTGCTTCGTCTCTTCCGCTCTTGCCTCTTCAACTGGATTTCTGCAAATCAATGGACAGACGATGCTATAAACATTATTCTACGAACTATTTCAACTTAACAACCCTACAACTGAGCTTTGTAAACATATAGTACCTTCCAAGTGATCTGGGGTAACAAGGCCTAGGGCTACCATGAAGGCAATTTTCTGAAAGACAAGATTCTCTGATTGTAAATGTCACCAATGCAATGACTGATAAAACCACAAGTGTTCTTACCTCAGGATCCTCATCTTTCTGTGTGGAGGGCAACTGGGGGGAAGGGAGAGCTACCTGTGGACGGTCAACCTGGGCTCCTGGAGACCCCTCAGCATAGCTGCTGGGCACCTGTGGCTGGATTATTATCACCTGGTAAGAGCAAACACAGACTTCAACATTGTTTTATACATTTACTAATCACAATGTGCTTGTCTCTCCCAAAGCCACATTATAGCGACACTGGTCTCTGACAAACAGCAATAAGCACCTTGTTTTCAGAGCTGAAGATCAATGGTTGCACTTTCACAGCGTCACTGACCACTGATAATCCATTGGTGGACGCTGGTGATGCAGCAATAATGGCATATGCCACACCGGGACCTGCTGAAGCATGTTGAGAGGGACTACTGGACTCCAGCGCCCCAGTGAGGCTGTGGACTGCAGGCCGAGGGGGTGAGGCACCCCCTTGCCTCTCTGGCTGCTGGCCTGGGCTCAGCGTGCTGTTGGCAGTAGGGAGTGTGGGGCCCTGGCTCTTGGGACTGACCACTGCTGTGGCTTTCAACAGGCTGAGCGACTGCAGCTCCTGACCGGGACTATTGCGAGGAAGGCTGTCTGGGATCTGGGTCTTCGGTCTGACCTGTGGGAGCAACATGCAGGGAACAACAAAAATGATAAAGCATATAAATAGCTACCAAAAACCATCAGGATGATAATGAAGTAAGCATTACAACCTATATTATTTAGTATACAATGCACAATGTTGATTTCAAAGTGCTGCCACCTAGTGGATGACACAGCTGTCTGCACAGTGAGTTTGTACTTTGTTAGTATAACATAAACAGAATGATTTACCTGAGGTAACACTGCAGCAGCTTGTCCTGAAAGCCGATGCAAAGAGCTGACTTGAGGCACCTTGATTGGAACAGTGAGAGTCCCCAACATCTGTACACAAATAATACAAGCTCTTAAGAAACCTCAATACAATACAGTAACTGCTGCATACTTATATCTGTATGTAATAATAATATTATTTATTTAATTTAGGCACAAGTATTCAACATGTAACACACTACAACATTTAGTTAACATGACTAAAGCTGCAGCTGTGAACACAACAAACATATACTATAGTACAATATAATTATAATATAATTACTATAGCATTCAATTTAATGAATGGTGTTAGACACAGGTTCTGGAACCGTGGTACGTGTACCACTGGTGGTACTGAGTGGTGCTCATTTGCAGTGTTAGACTTGCTTCATTTGAATTAGAGATAATTGTACTAATACTTTAGTAAGGTATAAAAGTTTGGTGTTTTTCTGGTTTAGTTACACACAGAATAAACATTTAGTGTCTTCGTAATTTAGACCTACAGGTATGTTCGACTCTTTCTCGACTCTAGTCCTGATGTGATCTTAATCTAGGCCTGATGGGGCACTTGGAAGGTCATCTTTTATGAGGAGGGAATTGGTGTGAAAAGTTTGACTGGCATAAGATATTTAAGCAGGTTATAACAATATTTACAGCAGAAACATATGTCACACTTCTTCTAAATTAAACAAATAATTAGTGACAAAAACAAAGTCATTCAAAATAAAAACTTTAAACAGTATGCTTTAAGCTTGTGGTTAGTCAGTTATACATGTTTAAAAGAGCTTTGTGACATGAACATATGAAGTCAAATGTGATTCACATGTTAAGCACTTCCTGTTTTCTGCCTGATTCCAAGAAAAGGCAGATAAAAGAAACTTTCCATCTTCTCTGCACCCTCCCCCCATTCTTATTCTGTGAAAATCCCTTCCTTGCTTTGTGTTGTGCTGCAGAACAGGCTGCACCGTGCGGAGGGGGAGGAGGCAGCCCAGGCCTGTTCCTATGGCAACTGCAGAGATGAAAATTCTTGCAGTGCAAGGCTTTCATTTCCGTAATTGTTGCCTGTTTTCTTCAAAGCTAAGCACCTTGGTGAGGGGGGCTACACCCCCTTCTTTGAGCACAACCTTGGAACAGACAATCCTTGTTTTTGAAATCATATTCTTATCTAGAAGCTGAACGAAGCATAGCTAACACAGATGACAGGTCTGCAGTAAACGCTGGCAGCCCTCCTCCATCCTCTGCCCATAAGTCTGTAAAGCAGCACAGATAAATCACACTGGCTCAGCCACTGTGTCATCGAGAGGGGACTAAAGTCTTAAACTGACCTGAGCCACACAAGGCAAAGAAAACTCATTTAACTTAGCCGACAAACCAGGTATCTACAATCATGTGACTCAAAGGACCGTGGCGTCAAGGTTAAGAGCAGGTCAGACACAGAAGATGGTCAAAACATTTTTAGACTTCATTTATGGCTCGTTGCCACCTGCCCCACTCTGCACTGATATACTCTACTCTACCTGTGGTTCCATCAGCCCACTTTACTGCTAACTTTTTAGTACCTGCTCGGCCCTGGTCCTAACCAGGCCAAGCAGGTACAAGGCCGGGCCCTGCTTTCTTTCAATGTTTTTCTAAGAATAAGAAAAGTGTGTAGGTCGCTGGCCAGGCTGAGCAGGTACTGTCTTTATGAACATATTACAGAACACGACAAAGGCATATTCATGGATACACCATGGTAACCATGGTTACAGCACCAGACTAAAAGTAATGGAAACAAAACCAAGCCCAGTAGAGTAGAGTAGAAAAAGGCAGGGCAGACTGTGGGACAAAGCCATACGCGCTCATTTCTTAATACTTCTTTAACTAGAGTAAGTAAACTTTCTATTGTTCATATTTAAAATCGTTTGTGTATTCTTCTTTTGAGTCAAACAGGCTCAAAGAAGTATACACACAGACATTATTAGGAGTGTGTAGTTCTGTTTGCAGTCACCAGAGGGCGTTGTCTTGGGCCTTCTTCCTCCACATAAACATTCTGCACATGCAGCTGATCCTCATTGTCATTTGGGACATGTGGGCAACTGTTTTTAATGTCCAGACCCTCTGGCCACCAGTCATTGTAAATAGTCAGGTGGAACACTTCACATTCATAATGATAGGATTAACTGGCTTTAATATAATTAGTCAAAATGACAGACTTGTACTGAGCCCAGTAAAAGTCTGGAAACACTGGAATTCCACGCTTTGTCTTATTTATTCTTCAATACTCAAAATGATTTCTGCATGTCCTCATGCCCTTGGTCAGGACTTTGTGACTAAAAAGATGACACTACTGGTTTGAGCAGACATGTTATTTTCCAAACCCATCATGTTGTCACATCTATGGCTTTGGTAGGCAACATAAATGTATTAAGTAAGAGTCAAAAACATTGTTCACAAACACAGCATTGCTTCCATCAGTAACGCCACACGCCTGACTGCATCAGCTGTTTGCCATTCACCAAAACATCCAGTGTGGGCTTCTTCAGGCGGTTCTCAGGGTCACCTGCAATGTAATTTAAGCTAGTATTGAATATAGTAATAGTAATGCGTTTAAGTTGTGTTGGGACATGGTTTACATCCAGTTTAGACAGAATTTGGCCCAATTCTAAACTGTTTTAAACCCGGTTTAGTCTTGACCTTGATCTAGACCCTATGGTCCTTGGGCGGTCAAATATAATGAGGTGGTACCTGCTGTGAAGTCTGACTGTAGCCTCGGTCATTCTGACTGATTCATACGACTGGGTGGAGGTTTAGGAAACATCTGTTGTTGTGCAACAGCCTCTGTCTCTCTCTCTGCACCATCACCTCCAGCACCAACGCAGAAAGACATATCTATAATGTGTTTGAATAGTATTAAACTTGTCTTCACTTGGGTTATCAGCAGTGCTGTGAATAGAGACAGGTGATGGACAGACAGTGGGGCTAATGGACAGTGTGATCATAAACTGAAGCCTCAGGCTCGGAGCCTGGCCCATCTCACTGAGGGCTGCACAATTACTGCAGGAGTGTGAGGCTGCCAGGCTGAGCCGGGCTGCTACAGCGCTGTGCTGAATACAGAGTGAGAAGCTGCTATGGCCTGAATCCTAATAGAGTGAACTGTTGACATGAGCTCCAAATGTTCATGATGTTCAAACAGCGAGGGACGTCTGTTCCCGCTCTTCAATGGAGAAACATGTGCTTACATCATTATGGCCACATGAGCACGGTCAGGTCCTTTACGTGTAGCATTTCTTTCTTTCATACATGAATGTACACTGCGTAACATTTCACCCAGTCAATAGAATAAAATACAAACATTTATTTTATTCCAGATATTTGTATTGTTGAAAAATACCTAAAAAATGAACAAACGTGTCTTTGTTGTTAGAGGCTTACTTCTCCTAAAGCCTGACATGTAACTTTACTGTCAGCGGGACGTCTCCGTCTCATCTCTGTGGAGATGTTGTTTAAAGGCAGCCAATATGAGCTTTAAAAAGGTTAAATCCACTCTTTGATTACCAAGCATTTCCTGGGTCATTAGGAGCATGTTTTGTTTTGCTGCCAACAATACAATTCTAAATGTTATGCAGTGTACTTTTAGTATTATTGTGATTGGGGTTTAAGTGGTAATTTAAGAAGCCATTATATACTGTAATATTTCATGTTAGTCCAAACTAAAGGACTAGTGATAGTCAAGTCAGTGGACTACTTTATTAGAAGTACAAAATCAGTTCAAAAACAGACCAAAACCTGGACTAAAGCATGTGCTAAATCAGATCTAAGCCCTGCAAAAATCGCATTTATGAACTATATAGGACCTTGTGTACCACCAAAAGAAAGCCAAGTACCACCAGTGGGACACGGACCACAATGATATCCACTGAAATACATGATCCAAGTAAACCTCATTGAACAAACTGGACTTTTAGACACAGCAGTTTAGCATATCCTTTGATTATAGTGTGTTAAATACTTATTTGGATGTGTACTGTGTACTTTGAGCACTTTATTTGACATTATTGCTAGTTTGTACACTTCATGTTTATTTATTTGTTCTTTCATAGGAAACCACACCCACACATACTGCATCTACAACCACATTCACTGCTGCAAGTCAACTGTACTGTCCCTTTAATGTGGATTCAAACCTCTGGATCCGCGTTTCTGGTGGAGACTCATAACCTGGCAAGAGCCAGACAGACATTGTGTAGCACTCGTAGTTGAGTTCTCCACAATATCAATCTGGGACCGCTCCAAACGAATCCGTTCGGAGTTGTTTGTTAGTTAGCGGCTCTGAGC
>OMNZ01035855.1:2950-14927 GCA_900303255.1 Lesueurigobius sanzi | reverse complement strand
TTCTTCTCTCTCTTTCCTTCCCCAGGACCCAAATTTGGCACACTGGGGTTTAAGAGGTTAATCAAAGTGGACACTTCTAACAAAAGTAAGCACCATCTCGAAGGCCAAATTAACCTCTTAAACCCTATAGGACCCAAATTGGGCACTAAAATCTCTCTCCTTCCTCTCTCCTTCCCCTTTCTCTGTCTCTTTCCTTCCTCTCTCTCTTTCCTCTCTCTCTCCTTCCCCTTTCTCTGTCTCTTTCCTTCCTCTCTCTCCTTCCTCTCTCCTTCCCCTCTCTCTGTCTCTTTCCTTCCTCTCTTTCTTTCCTCTCTCTCTCCTTCCCCTCTCTCTGTCTCTTTCCTTCCTCTCTTTCTTTCCTCTCTCTCTCCTTCCCCTCTCTCTCTCTCCTTCCCCTTTCTCTGTCTCTTTCCTTCCTCTCTTTCTTTCCTCTCTCTCTCCTTCCCCTCTCTCTCTCCTTCCCCTTTCTCTGTCTCTTTCCTTCTTCTCTCTTTCCTCTCTTTCTCCTTCGCCTTTCTCTCTCTCTTTCCTTCCTCTCTTTCTCCTTCCCCTTTCTCTGTCTCTTTCCTTCCTCTCTCTCTTTCCTCTCTCTCTCTTTCCTTCCTTTCTCTGTCTCTTTCCTTCCTCTCTCTCTCTCTCCTCTCACCCTCTTTCCTTCTTCTCGATCTCTCCTTCCCCTCTCTCTGTCTCTTTTCTTCCCCAGGACCCAAATTGGGCCTGCTGGGGTTTAAGAGGTTAATAAAACTAGCGTCAATGCGATTTTACAGTAACTAGTCAGTAAGTAAAGACTGAATAAAGACATGATCTTGGTTACTCATTAACTATTTATGTCAGTTTCGTATACATTGAATATATTTGGACGCTGCAGTTTGAAGCTGTACCGGTCTCTCTCTCTGGTTCACGCGGCAAGATTTTAAAATAGTCGGCCGACGATCCAAATCTGAGAGAGCCCACACAAGGCGATAACAAAACGTGTGCAGCCACACGGCAACATCAACACATCACACATGGACAGATTTCACTGGCGAACCTTTCCCATGTCAACGGGAAATCTCGCAAACAAGGCGGACGTAGAAGATGCAGCGGCGATAGTTTGTAGTTTGTTTTTAACAGAATGAAGAATATAAAAAGGAAAGGCGCTGGTCAAAGGAGTGGAGTGCAAGCTGAGCACTACAGAACTCTGGGCTTGACAATGTTGCAAACCAGACGTAATTTTGCGCCGTCATGCTTTGCTTATAAACTGTATCATGGGCTTTCACCAACAGCTTTGGCCCAATATTGTCCCACGGAAAAGGTTCTGCCTTATAACGTGCGACATACGTGCTCCTGATGGGACACTGCCCGTTGCTGGTGCACTGCGGAGGTTGTGTCTCGTTTTGGCTACACAAATTCTTAACATCTTGGACGATGGTTATGTCACTCAACATGGGTCTATGGGGGAATTCAAGGGGCACCTGACAAGTAGACTCAGTGATGAAATCTTTATGAATTTCCCATTTTGTTGAGCTACTCTTTTTAAACCCTTCCAACGGTTTTAGGACCATGGAATCTTAACTTGTATTTTAGTCCTCTTACGCTCAAATTCCACATTCACCGCTGCGCACCACCGCGGGCCGCCTCCGAGCTTCCCGCAAGGCTCAATGCCCACTACAACCGTCCACACCGCTCCGCCTGCGTGGGTCAAGTCTAGTAGCGCATGCGCGAGATCTATGAAGTCTGTTTACTTCTCCGACGTGGCGGAGACGGACCAGAAAAATAGAGGTCCTCCGTATTTTGGTTGTGGCGGTCTGCAGCGGAGCAGAGCCGGCGCGGCGGAGCGGAGGATGTGGAACGGCGCAGCAGCTTAAAATAGCTATGCATTTGCTGCGCACAGGCGGAGAGGGTCGTGGCGGAGCGGAGCGCAGCGCAGCGGAGGTTGTGGAATTTGGCCGTTATTGCTTCTTTTTCTGCAAAATGTTTGTACTTAAGAAAGAAATATATTATTGAAAAAAAAAAAAGTTGCTACATTATGATATGGACGCGAGTTTGTTTTCTCTCATAGAAATGTCGTTACGTACTAACTACTCAGATTAATTACCATTGAAATAAAACTTTTATTAATTTCAGAATTATAATTTTAGACCCAATGTTTGGCCACACACGCCACAGTTAATAGGCTGCACACTTAGAACACACAACACACAAGGGCCAAAACAATCCAACATGTTGAATATCCCCGAGTGGCGGTCGGAGCGGTCGCAATGTCCTTCAGATCAGACGAGAGCCGTCGTAACACACCACACATGACAGGAATATCTGTTAAGATTATCTTACGGTAATCAGGTGTCCTTGCGATTGTCAGAAAGGGAGAATCGGGGCTAAAATCGGCCTAATTATCGTGCCGTGTGAACCGGGCATTACATACACGTGATAGTGGCTGCTGCTGGAGGTTGCCATGTTGAAGACAAGTCATATGACACTAATCAATCGTACAGTGATTGTCACTGTCATCCAGTACTGAGCTGCAATTGGGTCAGAAAAGCCTGGACGGTGCGATGATGTGACGTTATGTGAATTTAACAAATTGGGTGTTAATGGAGTCATTTAGAGTTCTCTCTCTGTCTGTTCTACAAAGCTCCGCTTTCTATCAAGGTCTCTCAGATAAGATCCAGTACAAGATAAGGAGATGGCTTTTTAACAGATCAGAGTGAATGAGGGACAAAAACAGGATATACTAGTGTGTGTACTTCAGTATGCAGCTTAACACTAACTCTATTGCTATATCGTAGGCAAAGATTCTTCAGTCTTCATCTGTACTCTGTAGTTGAAGTGTCAGACGTTTCGATCTTAGTCCAAAGATCGCCTCAGCGAATAAAGACTTAAACACTTCCCTCTGGCCCTATGTCAACAACCTTAGAACTTAGCCCAGGGTGAAACAATAGAGAGGTATCAAGCCCTATTAAGTATGAATAGGCTAAGATGTTTTCCAACCTTTAGTACCAAGAGAGGAGGGACTCTTAAGAGACCCACTAACGTGTTTAAGTCTTTATTCGCTGAGGACAATCTTTGGACTAAGACCAAAACATCCGACACTTCAACTACAGAGTACAGATGAAGACTGAGTAATCTTGGCCTACGGTGGACGACTCCTGTACGACTGAGAACCTGAACAGATCTATTGCTATACAGTATGTTGTGCTGATTGTTCGGGCAATGATGATGTTGCATTGGTTTAATCATCATATTAGACAACACATAGAAGTTAGTTGCGCACATATATTCTTTATTTCATTATCTATTTAGCTTACTGCTCCACAGTGAACTAGAAAAAAGGCTAGAAGAGGTCTAACATCTTTGGAACCCCCCAAATTAGCATAACTGTCAGTTATTTGTGCCTTGAAGCCCAACACTGAATTCTAATAAAATGTCGTGTTTCACATTCCACCAAAAAGACTGCAAGGTTAAAGCGACCTTAGCGTTAGACATTTATTTTCACCAAATTGAAAATATTTGAGTCACCAAATGGTTCTGGAATGAACAAAACTGATTGATCAATACAGAGTAATCCATGCGGCAGGTTGAATATATGGGTTTGGAGGTCAAAAGGAAAAAAAATACAATACAAAACAGAAACACAACAATAGGGTCACTGTATACCTTTGCAGACACATTTATTATTGCTATATTTGTCGTGGTGGTGGCGCACCTGCTATGTCTGGCTCTATTTTAAGGTTATCGCTGCCTGGTTCAGACAAAGCTTCAGCCGATATTCATTTTCAAAAAGAGCAGCAAACACATGTCTACCCTCGGGCACCGAGATTATTCAGGCTCGTTATTAAATAGCCAGGTTTGTCTTTTGTGCATTTCACTTGGATTTTTATGCCTCAAAAAGAGACAATACAACTAAGAAACTTCATGGTTGGAATATAAAACACCTTTTCCTGTAAACCTAGGCACAAAGTAAAAAAGGCTGAGATCAAATAAGCCAGTTTTGGAAGAGAGCAACTTAGAATGTGAATTTGTGTGGCTAAACATTATGTGGATTTTCCTCAAGTGGCCTGACAGGGTCCCACTGTACATTTCAACCTTCTAAAACAAAGACAACCACTCGCAAGATTGAAGTAATTAAGAAATGTGTGGTTTTAGCAGGGTGTCTTCATTTAACTCTGTGTTTTACCAATATAACAACACAATATTGCCATCTGTACTTTGTGCTTAAAGAAACTGAAGGTTTTGGTCCTTGTCCCAGGAGCTTTGTCACCAGACTGAGGATGGAGTCGACCAGGTGGGCCTAATTTCCAACTGGGAGGAGCTACCCGTATTGGTCCTCCCACTAGTTGAGAAAAAGGCCCATCTGGTCGACTCCATCCTCAGTCTGTTGACAAAGCTCCTGGGACAAGGAGCGAAATGTTCAGTTTCCTTAAGCACAAAGTACAGATGACGAAACACCTGTATGATTGAGAACCTACACAATATGAACAATATGACTCTATAACAGAACGTACAAGATCCACCACAGACTCCCTGGACCCACCATTGTGCTGCTCTGGCATTGTCTGGTGCCTTGACTTCCCAGAACTATGCTTTGAACCATGGGTTTAAGCTATATGTCCATCTGCTAAACAACTGCCCATCGGCCTCATTGTCTGCCCTGGTGCCAAGACCCAGCTCTAGATCCGAGCCTTCAACCAGATCCACCACAAACAGCATCTTACCCATACCTACCTTCAGGAACAACTACGGACAAAACTCATTCTTCTGTGAGCTCAGCAGGGCTGGGAACAGGATCTCCCTGACCATAAGATCCATACACTCAAACAAAGCTGGCGCGAGTAGAAACAAAACTATGACGGGCCCGAGATGAACTTATTACGTGGTGAGGCGGAGGGATCTGTCTTTGCTGCACGCAGTGATGAGGCGAAGTGACAGCGTACACGGGGCTGCAGGAGATCATATGTCCGTGAAAAAAGGCTTTCAATTACAAACTGAGATGGGATGTATTATCGTAACGCTGTAGGTTCTACTCACCTCTGTGCTGTTACATGATGCGAATGAGATCGGGGCAAAGTCTAGACTTAACCCGAATCAAGGACCCTCGTGCGCGCTCCAAAAAACTATTAAATCAACTTTTGCAGTCACAGCGATATACGTAAATGCTCACGTTATCATCACTATACCCTCAATCTACACACAGAGACTAAACTTCACACCCACTGTAGAGCAGTGGAGGTGTGTCATCAGCTGGACTCTGCAGACATAAACAGTTGACCACGGCTCAGCTTTAGAGTTCTCTGGGAGTGAAATGTGGCGAGGTCTGCGCACGAATAATAAGTAGGTGCTTCTAATCGAGCCGCCTGATGACAGTGAGAGGGACAGTACGCTTTATCAAGTAGTATTAAAGAAAAATTACAAAACGTGCAGCCCTAATTTTCTCTTTCATAGCTACTGTATATATCTAGATTATCATTGGTTGATTCCAGAGAGATATATCGATAATCGCAGTATCGTCATATTGTGAGATAATCGTTATCGTGAGCCTCGTAACGCGCAACGTATCGTGAGTAGGGCTGGGTACCGTTAAACGATACCAGTCTGGTATCGAAAAATTATAACTGGTACCGAAAACTGGTACCGAAAAAATATTTATCATTAGAAAGCAAATTTCTCTTCCTGGTGAATCTGAGACTGCAGTAAAGAAAGGGCTCAGGTGTTTCAGCTCAAATAAATGATAAAAACACTAAAAGAAACAGTATTTTATAGAATAAATGATCATTATTGTTCTGTTTTATGGTTCTACAACAAAACTAAAATCAAGCACGAGGATAAATGACTCGATTTGAGAATATTAGTCTTGTTTAGAGCAGTTTTGACTAGATTAGGCACATTTACTACTGTCATCTACATTATTTGGTTTATTTCATGACAATTTTTGCTGACTCTAAGGTAATCTCACTTGAATTAGGGAAATAAAACTGCCAAAATAAAAAAGGAACTAAGTAGAAATCTATTGAAGCAAGTCAAAACAAGTGGTTAGAATTAGGTCAAATGAGCCACTAAATCAGCTCAAATTTAGATAAATAAGATGAATTTGGGTCATTTAACCTTCTAGATATTTACTTTTTTGTGTAGATGACCAATAATTTAGTATAGGTATCGAAAAAGGTATCGTTCAGGTATCGGTATCGTAAACCAAGTATCGTTAAAGTACTATAGTATCGAAAAAACATGAACGGTACCCAGCCCTAATCGTGAGGTACCCTGAGATTCCCTACTGTAGAAGTCAAAAATACATGTGCTGTAATAGTATTCTCACAGCCACAACTGCCATTATACTGATACTTTAAAAACGATATTACTATGCATGTAGTATTTTCACCTTCACCCGTGTTCTTGCATGACAGTCTCATAAGAAGTCAGTGGCCATCTTTTGAGTGCACAGCGGCAGGTGAGACACAGCAGGTTTCTGTACGTTTTCTCCTGATTGCATCAAGTACAAAGAGTCACTGTGGGGACTATGGAGTATAGACAGGTGTGTGCCCTTTTTAACACGGGGAGCGTTGTCAATACAGTTACGAGCTGTGCAAGTCAACCCAATCCAAGTTCCAGAAGAACTCTTTCAGCTACTAACAAACAAAAACACGTGAATTCCAATTCTCAATTTTCGTTCTGAAATATTATTTTTTTTTGTATTTTTCCGCTATCAAGAGATCTTTGTCAAACTTTTCCAAGCACATTTGTATTAAGATGCTGCGTGAGGATGAGTGCTTCAAAAAGGCTCAAAGAACGTTCTAGAGAAACGTGGACATAAAGGCGCTCTCAAGGACACGGCCGTATAATACGCAAAAATAAAAAAATAAACCTTGCTTTACCTCCACACTTTCACAGTACGGTCTCAGCAAGGTTTTTGTTTTTTTTTACATTTGTATTAATTTTATTACCAGGGATGTATTGTCAAATGTATGATGCAAGTATAGTATGAGTGTGACAATATTAAAATTATAATAGGTTGCGTTCAGATTACATCACAATGGGGCCTCGTTCATGAATATTTTCTTCAGAAAAAGTTCTTAAGTACAACAGGAAAAACTCTTCTTAAAGAGAGAACATGGCACATACTAAAACAAATTCATGAACGTGACACTAAGAACACCACTCCCCTCATTATCAGGACATTTACATTACACTGACGATGATGTAAATACAAAGAGACGCTCTCTAAACTTCTATATATGGGCATGACAAGAGCATGAGGCAGTACTTATTTACATTTACTTTAGTACATGTGAGTAACTTTTTGAAGTATGTAATATCTGTATGCTACTATTTTTTAAATACCGTTACTTTTATTGCAAATAGCTTCCTGTATTTTGTCTAAAGTCTCTCCTCTGATTACGGCAGGTGTGACTCAGAGCAGCAACTAACGAGCTTCAGCCACCAGCTGTGAAAGTCTGATTCAGACTAACTATCTCTGCTCTATACCACCTCTCATCACTTTCATTGACTCAAAAAATATATTTTTTAATGAAATATTTTTTAGAAAAATGTTACTCGTGCTGTGTAAGACTGGGAATTTTTGGGTTCATTTTGACTCTGATAATATTCTAAAACTGTTGATTTTTTTGTGCGTCCTCCTGACTGTTCTTAGGATTTGTTCTTCCAGAAGAACTCTTTCAGCTAAGACAAGACAAGTTTTAAGTTTCAAGTTTTAACTAACAAGTTTTAAGAATGCCAAAAACGTTCTTAAGTCGGCCACATTTGTGCTTAAGTTTGTTTCATGAACGAGGCCCAATATTCTAAAGAGCCACGTTCATGTGGACCGGGGAGCTCGTTTTCCTGACACAGAGCCTCGTTGTTCCCGGTTGGTCTGTGTTCAAAGTGGGGATTTTGATGTCGCCAGATGAAAACGGCCTTTTATCACCAGTTACCACTGAACAGAGCTAACAATTTAGATCAGGCGTTAACTCCAAGGACAACGACAGCTCAAAGAAAGCCTGTGAAAGTAGCGGTGTTTAACTTAAAGCTCATAGTTCACGATGAATGAACGAATCAGCCGATTTTCGCAGTCTGGGGCGGAAGTCGGGAAGCTTGTTTTGACCCTAGTTCCCCAGCTGTTTTCCCCAGTTTTTCTCCTAACTATACTTTAACAAATGCTGAATTATGGGTTATTTTCTACCTAATACATATGCAGAGACATGGAGAGGATCAAAGGGGTTAAAACGCCCCAAGTAGCTAAATTCAAGTGCCAGTTTTCCACTTCGACTGAATTAATTTTCTAATGTAAGAATATTATGTCAAAACATTTTGACTCAACTTTGTTTGTGTGTGGTACATTTGCATTCAGTCTGCCAGACATTATCTAAAATGAGTAAAAAAAGATGATTCACTCGACAAGCTTCATTGCCCCTCGATTATGCTTTAACACATAGAGACAATTGTACCTCACTTAAAATTAAATCTAGTCAGAAATACGAGTGCTATATAATACTTCCCATAGCTCACAGATCCACGTGTTACAATTCCATAGACACGGCAAAGACACTGGCCCCTATAGTGATTAATCTGACAGTGTCTAGTGCGTGCCATGATAGGCTGAGGATGAAGCACTTGCACTTAAGTGTGAAATAAGAAAGGTAGAGTGATCGCGGAGGAGACCCTTCAATGTTTTATTACTGCACTTTCTTGGCACTTGCTCCGAGTTGCTCTCTTCCCCCTTTCCCCCATCTACGGCACAAATCATATATCAAACCATGCATTTATGCCAGGCAATTGAATTCTTATTGGTTATGAATCTGTGCGGTGACAAATGAGGTGGCTGTGTGCGTTTTTGCATGATGAAATGACATGCATCTCTCATGATTGATGCCTTTAATTAGTCACTAACAAAGACGATTTACAGTCTCTGTCTATCAATGTCAGCTATGGCATTAACATGCTGTTATATATAGGGAATGTAAGATATATGGATAGAATGTAAGAGCTTGTATGGAGAATAATCTTGTTGGACTGATTCAAGAAGGCGGAACAAAAAATACACTGTAAGGCGAAGTGAACATTATATATTATTTAATTAGCTTAGATATAATTGCATATCTGTTTAGTAGTATATTACAGTTGGATTTTTGTACGGTTTAAACATGGTTTAGACCACATTTTGTCCAATTTAGATCTATGTTAGACCTTGTTTAGTCCTGATTGCATCTTTATCAAGCCCATCTCAAATGCATAATCCACTATAGCACCGGCTTCGATGCATCCATCGTCAACAATCACGGTATCTTTAGTTTAGTTTAGCAACATTTAGTTAGCAGTATTCTAATTGATTTCGGAGGCAAATCATGAAGCCAGGGTTTTCAAGGGGATCTACTGTATTTTGGTCTCAGAAGACGGCAAAATCAAGGGGCACAACTTGGCTTAATGTGGTTCTTGCTTCAGACGGGAGTGGGATAAAGAGAGTCAAGCACACATTTTGAATCTCAGTGGAACTTTCCTTTCATCATTTAAGCAGGAGTATTGCTTTGTTGAAACTGATTCATAATGTGGGTGGTTTAGGAAAAGTCAAGGGAACACCATGGTCCAAGGTTGCCATCCACATAATCCCTTTATGCCCTGACTTGTCCAGCACGTGTCCAACCTCTCATTTGCCATAACATAGCAGCGATAAACCTAAGAACCTTCTCATTTATGCAGACCTTCACAGGGCCAATCGTCCTCTGACATTTTGTCTTACAGTTCAGCGCGTACTATTCCCAAAGGGATCTATTAAGTTATGGTACTCAGGGAGCCAGGGAAAGCGGAGAGCCAGATTTCAGAGTGGATTAGTTAATCAATACGTGTAATATGGGGGAAGCGTTCAAATAGATGTATTCATATATAGTAGATTCACACCAGGGGCGGGAGCTGCGAGGTCGGAGTTTGTTCCCTCTAGTATTGATCATGGTGGATTGTGGGTGGAGATTTTTTTATTTTATTTAGGAGTAAAAGCTTAGGGAATGTCCATGCAGTCGAAAAGCAGCTGCGCTAAAAATACATTGGTGCAGTAGTCTCCTTGAGTAAAGATACACCAGACAAAACATCATGCCCGTTTGGAATTGAAACTGATAGATGTGGGTGGGATGCTCCATGTTGTACAAGCTTACATCTCATAGCCTCGCCATAATAAAACTGACTAATATGAATTAATAATGGTAACACTTTAGATTACAGCCCGCAGTTCCATGTGTAGGTACAGGTAGCGAAACAGTAATTACACATGAAAGTACAAGGTGAGACAAAAGTGTAACAAAGATGTAAAAGGTGTAACAAAACAAGGTGTAAAAAAGGTGTACTCATGTGTAACTACACATGGGCGCGGGCTGTAATCTAAAGTGAGAAACTATAACCTGTAACTACAAGAAACAAGAGGGAGCAGAGAAGAATAGAGAGTAACAAGTGGAACAGGGGGAAACGACCCAATACTTAATGTATATCAAATCTAAAGTACTACACTTACTTACTTGCAGTACATGTGTAATTATTTTCTTGTTACCTGTACCTACACATGGAACTGCGGGCTGTAATCTAAAGTGCAACCTAATGATAGTGCTCATTTTTAAAAACAAAAAAGTGTTAATAATGAGCCAAACTTGCTGGTCTCTATCTACAGTGACCCAAGAAAACATGCACTTATAGTTAGTGTATCAGACATAGGGTACTTTGGTAGTCGTAATGTTTTGGCTTATATTTATTTTGCTGTGTCTATACATCTGTTCTCTGTAGTTTTTCTAATGGCTATGCCCCTGGATTCCTGTCTTCATGCAAATTATACCTTTTCATATCCCAACAGAGCAAGGAGAGGAACCTAGCTCATTATCACGCAACTTTACTGCTCGAGTGAACAACTTATACCTCAACATCAAACTCGACGTATTTCGCACAGTTCATCAGGGTGTACCGTAATCCAGTCCATAAAACCCCCCAAGAGATGGCTTCTACCAGCAGCGGCTCATTTGGGACTGAAAAACCACGCCTCCCACGCCAGACAGTGAAAATAATCTTAAACCTGAAGTGATTTACATTGTGCAATTACTTTTCATTGCCCTACAGTCAGGAGGTATGAGACCTTGAGTCATTAAAACTGAGGAGTGAAACATCAAATGGAAATGCCGACTGCAAGACAAACACAGAAAGTGGAGAGACTGTTGGAGTATTTTGTATCCTCTCCTAAAAAGTGAACGTTTGGAACCCAAATACACACACAGCAGGTTCTATATGAAGATGGCAGTCAGTCGGCTCATGGAGTAGGAGCGTGTTTACCCTCTGAGCGGACTGCCCTCTTCAGATTCCTTACTCAGAGGATTTAGTTAAGGGGACGCTGTTGAGCTACAGAGCCGTACGAAGTGTGAGAACAAACTCGTTTACGAGAGAGAAACTGGACACCGAGTGCTCAGGAAGTCAGTAACACAGAAGTCGTTTTTTGGAGAAGGTGCTCTTTGGCGTTTGGGGAATAGAAACTTTAGAGAAAAACGAAGAATCAAGGCACTCCTCCCACATTGTAATTGTCTATTTACATTTGAAGAGTTCGTTTGCAAAAACAGATAAGTGCCATTTACAATAATCAACATTTGCCTGTGATTTTCCCTTCGTGTAGCTTGTTTTTTAATAACCAGACCTATATTAGTGGATCAGACATATTAAATTACTTGTTCTTTATTAAATTGATTCAACTTTAGTTTTTCTTGTGTCACCTGCAGAGTAAGGTGATCAAAATGTAGAACAATTTGGCAAAGAATTCTGCTTTTGCAAATTAACTCTTGCCTTTATTGTATGGGGCTAATACATCATCAAGTCTTTTAAATGTTGCTGGTTTCGTCCAACCCAAAAGTTTATGTTTATATTTCAGCCCTCTTAGTTAGTTCGACGTATATTTTTTTAAGACACTCTCATCGTCAGGTGGTTCAGCGATATAAATAAATAGAGATTCTGTGGCAATTATATTGTTTTCTTGCTCACTTGAGTAAGA
>OMNZ01035849.1:0-11007 GCA_900303255.1 Lesueurigobius sanzi | reverse complement strand
TTAATTAAGTGTTTGATATTAGGACACAACGGGGAGCCCTCCTTACCTTGTGAAACACAAAAAAGAACTGCAGCGCACCGTTGCTGCGGAGGGCTTTTAACGGCTTTAACAGTTACTCAACAGTCAGGGCGCCCTCTGCTGGCGAACATATAAATCACACCCTTACATCCACCCCCTCTTCGTTTGATGGCGTCTCAGACATCAGAAATATTATAAATTGCAAAAACAAACAACCACAACTAACTTTTTGTGATGGAGCGTGACTGACTACTGGTCATATGAATGGGAGGGGTTAGTCTCTGGGACTGGAAAACAGTCTTTCTTTCGCTCTCTGCCATATTTTCCGCCCCCGATCAATCTTTTGTTGTGTGGATTCTTTCTCAATAGCTCTCTGCTGAAGAGAGAGCCTTTTTGGTGGATGTCTATTTCTAGGGGGGTTCCTCCGGACACATCCCTGGTCTGTTGGTGAAAGGTTTAGTTCCTGTTCCACAGTGGATGTCTCCAAGAGTGGCTCCTCCTGTTCTCCTTCACAGTCCTGTTCCCCCATTTCATTTAGTTGATCATTGTCATTATCATCCTCCTCATTTTCCGCCTGTTCCTCATCTGATTCACCCTCTGACGCATTGACCATTTCATTACTTTCTCGAGTTTCTTCAACAGACCGTTCCATGTTCATGGGGAAGAACATGCACTGGGTGAGAAGGTTTCCATGGACCACTCTTTCTTTCTCCCCATCTTCTGACTGAATGACATATACTGGGACCCCAGGCTGTTTCTTTAGGACCACGTAAGGCTTTGATTCCCATCTGTCCCCCAACTTCTGTCGACCTTCAACAGCACAGACTTTAAACAAGACTCTGTCTCCGGGCTCAAATGTATGACTCTTCACACGTCGATCGTAGTGTTTCTTTTGTTGCTGCTTGGCATGTCTAGAACTTTCATTGGCCTGAGCATAGGCAAACTTTAGGCAGTTTTGAAGGTCGCGGACATAGTCACCATATTCACAGGGGCCAACACTGGACGTCTGACCAAACACAAGATCAAGTGGCAACCGTGGGTGCCTGCCATACATTAGAAAGTACGGACTGTAGCCAGTTGAGTCATGCTGGGTGCAGTTGTAGGCATGTGTCATTGCGTCCACATGCTCATGCCAACGGGGCTTAAGACGGGGCTCTAGTGTGCCAAGCATATTCATAAGGGTCCGATTGAACCGTTCAGTGATCCCATTTCCCTGGGGGTGGTATGGGCTTGTGTGGGTCTTTGTGATGCCAGTGATCTTACACAGATCTCGCACTACTGCACTTTCAAAATTGCGCCCTTGGTCTGAATGAAGTCTTGCTGGGAACCCAAAACGACAAAAGAAGTTCCTCCAGAGCACTCTGGCCACTGTGGGTGCCTTTTGGTCTTTTGTGGGGTATGCCTGTGCAAAGCGTGAGAAATGGTCGGTGACCACCAGCACATTCTCAATCTGCCCCACCGACTTCTCCAGTGTCAGGAAATCAATACAGATCAGCTCCATAGGGGCAGTAGTATGTATGCTGACAAGGGGGGCTTTGATACCTGCTGTTGGCGTCTTCCTGAGACAGCAACGCTCACACTGCTCACACCACATTTTGACATCATGAAACATTTTAGGCCAGAAAAAACGTTCTCTGATTAGAGCAAAAGTCCGTTCAAACCCCAGATGACCGGACTCATTGTGCAGGGCTGTCATCACTTGATTTTGCAACTTTTGGGGCAGGACCAGTTGATTGAAGACACCATTCCGACCATCCTGAACAGAGCGAAAAAGGGTCCCTTCTCTCACCCTCAACTTTCTCCACTCTTTTAGCAGAAGAGAAGTACGCTCTGCCCATTTCTGTCTTTCTTGTCTGCCAGGTTTGGAATTCAATGCCTTGTAGCTCAGAACTGGTCCAACGACAAGATCTTCCTTCTGAGCGGCTCTGATTTCTTGTTTAGTCATTGAAGGGAGGCACTCAGTCCCAGTGTCCTCATATGGCTCTGGCTGCTGCACAGATACGTAAGCTTCGGTCAACTCAGCGGCTACTCGTTGTGGGCATGACTGCAGAGCTTTAGATACATCGTGACTTGACATCCTAGAGAGTGCGTCAGCATTGGCATTGTTCCTCCCCTGACGGTACTGGATATCAAAATCAAAACCTGACAGCTGAGAAACCCATCGTTGCCCCGTGGCATCCAATTTAGCAGTAGACATGACATATTTTAAGGGATTGTTATCGGTGAGTACAGAAAACTTGTGGCCATACAGATGATCAAAAAACTTTTCTGTCACGGCCCACTTGAGAGCTAAAAACTCTAGTTTGTGGGCCGGGTAGCGGGTCTCTGGCGGACTCAGACCCCTGCTGGCAAATGCAATCACCTTCTCTACTCCATTCTGGACTTGCGCTAGGATAGCGCCCAGGCCCTCCCCAGAGGCATCAGTCTGCAGCACAAATGGCAGAGTGTAGTCAGGGTATCCCAGTATCGGAGCTGATGTGAGTTTGTCCTTCAGCGTGTTAAATGCCTCAGTACACTCATTGGTCCAAACAAAGGGAGGGACAGGAACAGTGGGTGATTTCTTACCCCTTTTTTTCTTTTTGGGGTCACCAGATGTGAGCCGGTAGAGGGGTGCAGCAATTTTCGCATAACCTTCCACAAACCTCCTATAATACCCTGCAAATCCCAAAAACTGCAGGACCTCCTTACGATTGGTCGGTTTCGGCCAGCCTTTCACCTTGCTTATCTTCTCAGGATCTGTGCGAATTCCTGCTGAGGACACCAGGTGGCCAAGGTACTGGACTTCTTCCCTCATGAGGTGGCATTTCGAGGGTTTCAGTTTTAGGCCATGGTCTCGCAATCTGCCAAACACCAACTGTAGACGTTGTACATGTTCCTCAAAAGTCTTTGAAAAGATAATTAGATCATCAAGGTAAATCAGAAGGTGCGAGCAGTTTAGGTCCCCAAAACAGCAGGTCATCAACCTCTGAAATGTTGATGGAGCATTCTGTAGCCCAAATGGCATACGGTTTGCTTCATAGAGGCCCATTGGAGTAGTGAAAGCTGTTTTATGCTTATCTTGCTCAGCTACCTCCACTTGCCAATAACCAGATGTCAGGTCTAGTGTTGAGAAGAACTTAGCTTGACCAAGGGCCTCCAGAGCATCTTCGATTCTGGGGAGAGGGAATGCATCTCTGGTGCTACAGGAATTTAGTTTTCTATAATCAACGCATATTCTCAATGACCCATCCTTCTTGACAACCACAACAATGGGTGAGGCATAGGGACTTTTACTTGGGCGGATGACACCGGCCTCTTCCATGTCTTTTAAAAGTTTACGGACATCTTGCCACTGGGCAGGTGGTATTTTACGGTATGGAAGACGGAAGGGTTTGGGATCAACCAGCGGGATTTCATGCTGCAATGTTTTAGTATGCCCAAAATCCATTGAATGTTGGGAGAACACGTCAGAGTTTTTCACCACCAGCTGCCTCAGACATTCTCTTTGCTCGTCACTCTCCACAGCAGTGTCACTAAGATCCACAGGGCAAGGTAGATTGCAGTCACCGTCTTGGCTCTGATCCCCTTCAATCTTGACACTTGTCACACTTTGCTGTGCTGGGTTGAGCTGCTCATCGCCATTTGAACACTCCCCATTCTCTTTCCACTGCAACACATCTCTGATAAGGAACGCCTCTGCTAAACAAACATGCGGATGAATAAGGACTGGTCGAGCAGAAAGATTCATCACTCTAACAGGAACAGCACCCTTTTTCACATAAGCAAGAACTCTGCCCACAATGAGTCCCTCTGGCAGCTGAGAACTGGTGTGGCTTTCAATCAGAGCAGTGTATGTTTTCTTTCTGGGCCCACCTTTCACTTGACACATTACAGTGACTTCTTTGCCTGCAGGGACATACATTTTGCGGCCAGTATAACATGCAGGACCCACACGGTCGTCATGGTCACCAGGGCCAGAGTCCCTCACCTCCAATAGGGCAGTGTACCACTCAGGAAACTTGTCTTTTATTACAACCAGAAACTGCTTCCCATATTCTGCTTCAAGGTGGCATTTAGAGGCACGTATGACATTGGTCCCCACAAGTACAGGAACAGCTGACCGGTACTCAGTAACAGGAACAACGAAAGCAGGCACATTAGTGAGTTCTTTGTCCAGCACTTTAAGGTTAATGTACAGCACACCATAGTGAGGAATAACATGACCTCCGGCCCCTTCCATAGGGATACTGGATTTCTGCAGCTCCTGATTGCATAGTTCAGGGTGTGAGCGCCAGAAAGCTTCGGTGATTGTGGTTACTTGGGAACCTGAATCAACAAGTGCTTTACAGCTAGTGCCATTAACCTCAACTTGGCCCTCATTTAAGGGTCCAACCAGCGGAGTTTCTAGCTCGTGTGCGTTCTGCAATTCCAGTCTTTGTTGGGGGTCTGGTTGGGTGCCCATGGTTGCCCCAGCCACCACGGGCCTTAGGAGTTTAAAGGCTGGCCACCTGGAATCGCACTGTTATCTGGCAAGACAGTGGAGGGTGTCACGACACTTGTGGGAGGGTCACTTTCTAGCAGCATTGTTCTGCAGGTCCTTGCTACATGCCCAGGCCTTCCACAACGGTGACATACTATTGTGGATCTTTTATTTGTGTCTCTCACACCTGTATCGGGCCTGAACGGAGCCGGAGCAGAAGTAAACTTAAACTCGAGTTGGGCTAGCCTTTTACTTTGCTCCTCCTGACTGAGAGCAATGCTCTTCATAAGTGCTGTCAGCTCAGAAAGCTCAGAGGATTGTTTGCCAGTATCTACCCGGTCAGCTGATCCACTTGTCTGTTTAGTCCCAGCTGTTTGCACCTGGCTGAAAGCTTTCTTGTGTTTGGGCTGATTAAATCGCTTTGTTTCTCTAGTGAGGTTCCTAAGCTCCACTTGAAGTTCACGAAAGTTCAGCAATCTCGGCTTCATGGGCGAAATTCTCATAAACACCTCCTCATCGGTTAGTCCCCTCATAAACTGTCTGACCAACTTTGCATCACGGTCTGAAAATGGTTGGCCCCCATTTTGAACATCTTCCACCTCTCTCAGAGTGGCCTCCAAAGCGATTGCAAAGGAGCAGGCTGTCTCTCCTGTGCGTTGGGTTCGCTCATAAAAGTCGGCCAGTGGGTCCAGAGATCGCTGCATATCACCATATTCGGCCCGCAGTTCATCAAAAGCCCTCTCGGGTAGTTGTTCTGATTGGGGGAGATTTAGCACCAGCCTCCTGGCCTCACTGCTCAAGTGGCGGACAATGGTAGCAAAACTGAGGTGAGATGGCAGACCCCCAGCGTCCAGAAGGTACCGCATGTCTCTGATCCAGTCGTCAATCAGGATTCTGCAATCTGCACCCCCACTGAACACTTGGACATTTTTCACCTGATGCATCTGAGTGAAGCTAGGGTGACTAGACTGAGCTGGCTGAAAATATGTGGGAGTAACTTGTGGACTCCAAATATAACCTTGGCCAGGGCTTGCGTTGGTTAAAGTGGGAAGCATGTGACTAGTCAGGCTTGGTGGAACATGCTGCTGTGCTTGCATTTGTGGGCCGTTATCAGTGGGAAATGGGTAGAAAGCACCTGGTGGGGCTTGCCCCAATGTTGGTTGCTGGTTCCCAGATGGCAGGGGCTGCGTTGTTAGATTGCCCTGAAAACCCACAGTGTTTTGTCCACCAGCTTGGGGAATGTAAGAAAGTGGTGGTGGGACCGAAACAGCCTGTGATGCCCTGGATGCCGGGAGAACACCAAGGACCGAAACACCATTCTCAAAAGCTTTTGGCGTAAGCATGTGCGTGTCCAACCCCTGGGAACCCACGTGGTGGCTTGTGAGCTGGTGGGGGTATTGTGCCATAGTTGGTGTCTGTACAAAGTCTCTGCCGGCAACAGCAACTTGTGGAGGGCGGCTAGACTCTGGCGGAGTAGGTATAGTGTTTACCTGCCATGGTTGTTGGCCCTGATGCTGTGGGACATACTGCTGTGAGGGCTCATCTGTATCCATGATCACTACAGTGTGGTCAAGAGCACGATTTGTTCCATTTATACCCCCTCTTTTCTCATAAGGCTGGTATAGTTTTGGTCTTACTGCAGGGATGAGAGCTGCGGGGGGACGTCGAGGGGTGTCTTCATGGTGTCTTTGCATTTTGGGCCTCTATTTTAATTATGTTACAAAAATTAAAATATTTCAAGCGCTTGGCTGGCAGTATTATTACAAAGAATACAAATCAGAATGCAACGCTTATACCACCAACAACAAACTGGTACAGGTGCTAAAACAGAGAGTAACTTTTTTTTTTTTTTTTTTTTTTTACATTAACTCAAAAACTCAAACATGAATAGCAAGAATTGAGGATATATTCAGTCCATATGGATCGTCTGCTCGTCCTATTGGAAGCCACCATCCGGGTCACGGCACCAAGATGTAACCCTATCTCTGTGGTGGCGAGGACCCCAGCGATGTCTCTGCGTTGTGTGTTGTGATTTCTACTGAACTGGGGTCAGCAGTGCGGACAGGGAAACCAGGACTCAAGATGATGGTTGAGGCTGAACAAACGCTCCTCATTTATTTCCCTTGTGAAACACAAAAAAGAACTGCCTTCACATACAATCAGAACCTCACCATAGGTATAAGAATAAGTGTTTCATAAATTAAAATATCATGCTACAATCAGTTAAGCTAGCACTTAAACACGGACCAAAGTATTAATTACATCTTCACATTTAACTATAAAGTTGATAAAACTTGTAACATTCTGCCTGTTTACAATTACATCACTATAATAAATTACAACAAAATGTTTCTTTCATTAATTAAGTGTTTGATATTAGGACACAACGGGGAGCCCTCCTTACCTTGTGAAACACAAAAAAGAACTGCAGCGCACCGTTGCTGCGGAGGCTTTTAACGGCTTTAACAGTTACTCAACAGTCAGGGCGCCCTCTGCTGGCGAACATATAAATCACACCCTTACATATAAAAACATTAAATGAAGTAAAACTTTGTCAAATATACAGCAAAGACTTCAAATTGATATCACTCAGTTAATGTTTTTGCCTATCCCTCTGCAGCGTCTGGCCTTAAACTGATAATTCATCTTTTTGTGAGTGTGTCTCCTGTAAAATTATCCACATGTCGAGGGCCTCCAAATGTACTTCCTAAAGCCGATTACGGTCACCAGTCTTCTTCTTTCTCTTGTTCCTATCTTTTCTTGTCGTAATTATCCCATGCAGACATCCCGCGGATAATCTGGCCCTTTTGCGTTATCCGGGAAGTGGACCGTGAAAGTAATTGGTGCACAAATTGGATCTTAGGGCCATGTGCCGTTTTCATTCCTCCGAGCCAATATTTGCAAAGCGATTAGAAGAATGCTGAGCTAGTGTTTTTTTTTTTTTTTCTAAATGGTTTTTAAGACGTGAAATTGTGTTGGTGTTTATGGGCTGATGTTAAGAGGTTCGGTGATCAGGCTCAGTGGAAGAAAACAGTCGAGAATGAGACGGCTTTAGCACGGAAGGACGCAAAATATTAAACTCCAAATGGGTTTTATCAGTCAGCCATGTCAGTTTTTCTATTAGACCTGATGGAATGAAGTGACGAGCCAAGCGAGAAATATGAATCACGGAGTTGTTTTTCGGGGAGAATTTTCAGTTTGTTTCTGCAGCGAAGAACATTCTGAAAGAACCAATTGATTGTAGCGTGACCTTTCTATGGCTGATCATTTTGTCAACGTTTTTTTACTGTTTGCTTTTGCTAATGGAAAAAAAGTTTTAGAAAACTTACATAACGTCATCAAACAGAAGAATGAGGGCAATTTCAATATTCAAAAGCAAACATTGGCAACATTTTGCAATGTCATACAGTTCTGAAGCCATTGCTTCCAAAAACATTCATCTTGGTCTCATCACTCCATAGTTTAGAGTCCCAGTATCTTATTGCCAGGCTCGCCAGACTACACGCTTTACAAGACATGTAGTCTGGGCGTCAGCATCCAATCAGAGAAAGGCATGGTTCGACCATGGCTTAACGTGTGCAAAAACATTCAATTTAACAAGAAATATCGCACTGAAAATTCTCCTTGGCGATCTACTAAACTATTTTAATAAGAAGTTAGAACTTTACAAAATCTGTTCAGAATGATACGCCATTTGAGTGTTCAGACTTCCACATTTAAGCACCACGTTACAAATCTGTATATGTGATTGGTCTGATGTTCGCAAAAACGGGCAACGATTGGCTGCGAGCAGCTGGCCAGGCTAAGTATCTTCATCTTTGTCAGCATTGGCTCTGGCAAACTCTAGAAGGCTTTTTTGAGTCTGGGCTTTAGAAGAGGCTTCTGTCATGGACTGCACTCATGTATGTCATTACTCTGCACTGTATGCCAAATGTTGTCACAGAAAATAATAAGTCCAGTTTGGCTTTCTACTTTCTTAGATACTATAACTGCAGGGAAATTTTCTTTAACTCTTCTCATCAGAAGACGCTCCTGTCGAGGTGTTAACTTCCGTGGACGACCTGGGCCTCTCTGAGAGATGCTGCAGTTCCACCTTTTAAAACATTTCAGTATTCTGACTGATAATGAAAGCTTTACTGATCTTATAGCCTTCATGTTTGTGGTGTAAAGACATGATTTTCTTTCTCAGGTCTTGTGTCATTTCTCTTTCATGTGGTGCCAATGCTGCATCAAAAGGGGAGGGATTTTCTTTCAGAAACACCCATTTCTAGTCAACCGTGTGATGAGTATTCAGTCTCATCTGTGGTTGAATTAGGCAATTGTAGTTTAAAATTTAGGGTTGAACTCATTTCTGCACAACCCTAATTTGAGTAAAACTGAAAATTTAGATTTCAAAGTTAGTTAGCCAGATATACAATATAATATCAGCCAATCACAGAGCTTGCACAAAGGACACTTTGTGGAGTAGGACCACGTAAATGACACATCTGTGCAGGTGCAGCTGCTGCAGCCTCTGATTGGCTGCCAGCTGCATTCAACGCAATCTTTTTTTCAGATGCATGAAGTTGGCCAGTACAATAACATTGTTAGACCTGTATGCTAATCACTCGTTCCCCGCATTTGACACATAATATTAGCAATGTTTTCAGTTGTCGTTCTATTTCGGCCAGTGCACCCTGTGGTTGTCGTTATATCCAAACAGTTGTCAATGACAAAATCACTGTATTTGAGCAGCTAATACCTTTTTGTGGGGAGGTTGACATTATTTACATTAGCCAGACATGGGGTATCACGGGACATTGTCATCTTGAAATATGCCCAAGCCACCAGGGGAAAAAACATGTTTTGTTGTTGGTGAATATTCAACTCCCTAAAATAATTGTTGCCTTTGACATGCCCCAGTTACAATTCTGATTCATTGGCGTTGGGATAAGGGCGGTTTGTCAGTGGAGAAGGATGAGATGAGGAAATGAGAGGAGCAGGTCTATAGACAGAAAAGCTATGATTCAGACGTCCATGACACTATCTGCACTGATGAACACAGCAGTGAGTGATGGTGAAACAACTACATAGCATATGACCTGTTTGTGGAAATGTGAAGACTAACATGGAGGTTGAGGGAGAGTGTTTAGGTTAATGCATGGATGATTCAGTAAAAGTATTGATATGAACTGAAATTTTGTACGTTTGTAAAATAAATTAATGGTGATGTGACGTTCGTGACCAAATTGGCTTTTGAGCGACTCGTTGAGGTGAACGGTTCAAACCGGCTTTCAATTATTTATTTATTTTCAATTTATCATGAACAAATTCTATTTATCATGAACACCCTCAATTTACCATGAACAAACTCATGAATCAGCACAACAAAATACAGGTAGTTAATTAATACATTTATTAAAAATGATTTGTCATAAAATTGTATTGACATACACATTTGTCAATGGATAAAATGAGTAAACACCAAAAACACGCACATCCGTCTCAAAGTAGTGTGCCGGATCAAAAGTAGTCAATGTAGATGAAAAAATAGTTTTTATTACTTACACCACAGTGACGTTTTGGGCGTTGGCCCTTCTTCAGACTCATGGGAGCTACAATTAGTTGTGCAGACTTTTTTCATCTACAAAGGATAAAATGAGTCCTAATAATTTTGGATAATTTGAATATGAAGTTGCCTGTCAGCGATCAGTTTGTTGATAATGACTTTTAAGATGTAAGCTCTTGCTCTTATCAAAAATGATGTGCTTATAACTGGCTATCAGCTGTCCAGCTGTAATGGTCTGTGTCCTTGTATTGTGAAGAGGGTTTATTGCTCAAAATAAAAGAATCAATGAAGTTTTCTGGCTGAGTAGAAATTCTTTTGGGACAAGCAAGGGCATCAATACACACATCATTCCATTACATTCTTCACATCCTCACAATTGACATCACCATTAAACAAGCCAAGAACTGCACATCACAAGAAATTACAGTTATACAACACAGAGAAGGAAGATTGCACTATCCCCAAAAGGACTTAAATTGCAGTTCCTATTGCATGTTCCCTATTTAGCCTGAGAAAAGTATTATATATTGCACTCTTCCACAATGACCTTAAAGTGTAATTGCATAACCTCCCTCTGTTTATACCACTTTAGTTTTATTCATCATTTAGATTGATAGAGGAATGAAGGAGTTCTTAAACCTGTTCTTTAAAAATGAGCTTAAAGTCCACGTCAGATTGAACACCCATTTTAATAAACCATAAATAATGACATTGTAAAAGTGATTTAAGTAAATAAATATTTTCAACAGCATTAGTTACAAAGATACAAGATGTTTTTCGCGAGAAATCATACTTCCGCATTCGAAAAGGCAACGCTAGGCTCTGACGTCACATCAGGTAGCTATATTTCCGCCTACTGCGCCTGATGGAGAACATGGAGAACGCTACAGCTGAAGTCCAACTTGGTTTTAATAGACCCCAACCACACAATTTTGAGCCAGTTATTAATGAAAGAGATCGTGAACAGCCAAGAATGAGAAAT
>OMNZ01035848.1:0-14581 GCA_900303255.1 Lesueurigobius sanzi | reverse complement strand
TGTCTGTGAAGACTCTGTTGTCAGAAGATATGGAGAGCTTCCATGTAGCTGTATGTGAATGTGGCTTGAGAGAAACTCTTTGTAAATTACAGTTTGGTACAACAAACGTAACACGGGTCTGCCCATATGGATCACTCGTGGCCAGCTTCCCCACAATAACTCCCCACATATGTAGCTTAAATGACACTATTACAAAGTAAAACCTTACCGTTTGTAAGTGAGATGCACCTCATCGACCACAATGCTGAGGAGCTCCTGTTAGCGCCTCCATTTCTCTGGTTCAGCAGCCATGCCTCTGGGCTTTAGAGCTGAAAATGTCCATGTCGCTATTCACTCCTATCTGCATGGCGCTGACTCCAAGCTTGGAGGCCTCCATAACCTGATGCTCCGCGAGTGCAAACAGCAATGAACGACAACGAACACAAGGTGGACATCTTTTTTGCAACGAGCAGAGTCAATTGGTAGATTAAACTCTTCCCAAAGCCAGCAGGAAGCAGCGAAAAAAAGTCTTTCTTTAAAATAAAGGCTTCGAGTGCTGTCAGCTGCTGGGGTTTTAATGACTCAATGTGTTTCTGGTCATTTAAAAGCGAATTTACCCCTGAAAGAAACAAACTCTGTTCTCCTCTACGCCGTCATATTGTTATGAGGCGGGGCTTCCACCGCCGAAGACTGGCAGTGCTTGTGACGGGGCTGGCGAAGATTACGTCACGCACATGCGGGATTCTGATTGCCCGGTTTCGTTTGACCTTTGCCGAATCGGGGCCGCGACCTGGGTCGCCAGACCCACTCGCTCTCGGAGAGAGGAAGTGGGTGTGGCTTGCCAGGCTAGGAGTCATCCAGGGTGCTCTCCTCTCTGGTGGGGCTTATAACAAACTGTCTATACTTGGGTAGTTCCTGGCTCAGATTCCCCTTATTAAAGTCGCCAAGAACAACAACAGGAGAGTTGGGGTATGTTCACTCCACATTCAGAATCTGCTCTGTGAGCACGCGCTGAGCTTCGAGCGCGTCTCCACATGGCGGGATGTAAACAGCAGCCAGAATGAATGAGGCGAATTCACACAGAGAATAAAAGGGTTTACAGTTTATGAAGAGATATTCCAGAGCAGGAGAGCAGTGTTGAGCGATCACGTCACGTCAGTACACAGAAGCAGACCCCACCGCCTTTTGTCTTGTCTAAGTCTTTGTTCCTAACCGCGTAGCCTCCTCCCTCAGCCACAAAAACAGCCTCTTTCCATCCGCTATTAGGCTCATGAACACTCAATAACATTCAATTACTCTGTATCAGAGCCATGAACGCTTAATAACTCTGTATCAGACTAATGTAAACTGAATAACCTGTTCCATTTGCACTGCTCTATTTGCACTATGTGGTATGCCCGCACTCACATTTGCTGCTAATGTGTAATTCACCATTTGCCATTCATGCTGCTGTCTCGTATTGTGTTTAGTTACTTTTTTATAAGATTTTTTTTATCTTATTCTATTTTTTAGTTATATCCTTTATTTTTTTCCCCATAGTTTATTATTTATCTTTATTTTGATCTATATTTTATGTTTCATGTTGCATGAGTGCACCAAAGAAAATTCCTAGTCTGTGAAACCTTCACTGACAATGGCAATAAACTCTATTCTGATTCTGATCCACAAAAGGAAACTGCTACCACAGCTTGAGATTGAAGAGGTACAACACAAATGCTGCAGCAAGGGGGAGCCTGGACACCAGGTCAGAGGGGAGAATATACCAACTCCCCAACCAGAGATTGGGAACGGAACTCCAATGAGTGCCGAACCAACAACGCTGAGCGAGGCAGCGGCTGACCTGACAGATAAGATCATGGCGAGAATGAACACAAAGCAACCCCAACGCCGATTGCAACGGCTAAGTGAAGTACCTTCAGAAAGTCTCCTGGAAACTGTGAATGCAGCAGTGAGCGCAATCCCTACCACACGCTGGCATAGTGTACCGAAACATCTCCCAGGCCTCTGGTAGAGGACCCCAGAAATTCAAAAATTCTTCAGTGTTCATCTGTACTCTGTAGTTGAAGTGTAGGACGTTTCAATCTTAGTCCAAAGATCATCATCAGCTGCGCACACCTCATCCAGCTCTTCCTGGGAGATCCGAAGGCGTTCCTTGGCCAGCTGAAAGACCTTGTCCTTCCAGCGTGTCCTGGGTCTTCCCCGGGGCCCACTGTCAAGTTGTTATTGTCAATAGGTTTCTGTCTCAGTAACTTGTCATAGATTGGGTCCAATTTATAACGGAGTCCTCCATTGCGATTCATAGCTAGATTTTCTTTTTTAACAAATATGGCCTCTTTGACTCCTCTCTCAAACCATCTACTTTCTTTTGATAAAACCTTAACCTCACTGTCCTCAAATGAGTGTTTGGCTTTGAAGTGGAGATGCAGCCGACTGAGGGCCGTTACCGCTAGAATTTCCTCTTCGGTGTTGACCAAGCCTTGTTTTCAGTAATTGTTTTGTCTCTCCAATGTAATGTTCTTTGCATTCCTCTTCTTTGCAGAATAGAATAGAATAGAATAAACTACGTCACCCTTTTTGTGGTTTGGGATCTTGTCTTTAGGGTGAACTAGTTTTTGTCTTAATTAGTTTGAAATAAACTGGGATTTTATGCTGTCTAAAGACCCTCTGCATTTTCTCTGAGACTCCGGTTACATAAGGCACAGCTACTCTCCTTTTTGGTTCTGTCCCCTGTATGTCCTGTTCTTTGACTAATCTTTTCCTTTGGCGAATCTCAAAAGAGAGGAGGGACTTAGAGGTTACTCCTCCTTCTGGTTCACTCTTAAGAGACCCACAGCATGCTCAAATCTTTAGTAGCTGATGATGATCTTTGGACTAAGATCGAAATGTCCTACACTTCAACTACAGAGTACAGATGAAGACTGAAGAATTTTTGCCTATGCTGTAACCATTTCAACACTATTTCACAAAATGACTTGAGTTTCCCATTTATTCTTTATGACATTTACCTAACTGTTTGGAGAGTGTGTTCAACATGTTCAAAAGAAAAAATATGCATATAATAGTTTGACTTATCATGCTGTAGAAATGTAGAAGTCCTTTGGGGAGCTACTTGTTTGGAGATCCCTGGTCTGGAGTGAGCGTTTTGTATTATTAGGCCCAACATCGGAGTAGAGGACACTGTCATCTACATGCTGCAGCGGGCCCTCCCCCACCTGGCGATGACTGGGATCGGTGTGAGGACGTGGGACCATCGACTACCTCACACAGGTATTTTTTATTCTTATTCTTATTGTTATTATTACCTGTTTTGCAAACTTATTTCTTCCTTGATAATCATAATGCATCGACTTTATATAGCGCTTTTCTGGACACTCACATGGCATTATTCTTTCACTCCAGACTTGGTGGTGGTAAGCTACTATTGTAGCCACAGCTGCCCAGGGGTAGACTGCCAATTTGCGCCATCGGACCTTCTGACCACTGCCACCCATTTACTCACTACATTCACACAGGCAAGGTGGGTGAAGTGTCTTGCCCAAGGACACAACGATAGTCTGCTCACGCGGCGGCCGGGATTCAAACCCCCGACCTCTCGATCATAGGACGACCTGCTCTACCACCTGGGCCACAATCTCCCCAAATGATGGCACATTTCTTGACTTTTTGCTCCCCCCTGTGTGATCTTGTCATAAGAGCTGTTGTAACAAGTGAATTTCTCCATTGCGAGATCAGTAAAGTATTATTATCTTATCTTATTACAATGTGTGAAATTTACGGGATAATACTATACTAATATGGGAAGGTGGCGGGAAAGAGAGGTAAAATATGGTAGTTTCCCAGCCAAATACTTGACAGCTATGTCTAAAAGCATTGATTTGTCCCAGGTTTCTACAAGCTCGTCCTATCTGTCCCGATTGTTACCTAACCGTAAATAGTATTTTTTTAAACTTGAAACAATAATTATTTTGTCCATGTGTGCATCAAACACAAAGCTTTTATTGCTTTTTAGCAACTGAACCCATTAAAGCCATTTGGTCAATTTACAGTTGTATCATTCAACAAGGGGGATAAAAGGTTTCCCTCATACATTCCCTTTGTGTCCCAGGTTTTAATCTGGTCACTGTAAAGGAGCACAGGGGCAGACTATCTAATCTGTCAGAGGTAGTTTGATCATGTCTAGCTCTGAATTGGAAGAGGAGCAACAAAAAGGTTAACGCCCCCTTTTGGGTAAACCAGAGGCTGCATCCATTGATATGAATGTGGAAACATCGACTGAGATCTTCACATTTACGTCTGAAAAATAACAATTTATGTGTAAATTTGTCTAATGTAAAAGAGAAGCAAATCAAGAGTTTTTTTTTTGCTGTAGAAGATTCACAGAGAAGTTAGCAGGACGTTAGCATGTTCAGACTTAAATTGGTCAAATTGAAACCTTCATTGACAATGGCAATAAACTCTATTCTGATACAAAAAAAATAACCCGTTGTCGGCAGGATTCGAACCTGCGCGGGGAGACCCCAATGGATTTCTAGTCCATCGCCTTAACCACTCGGCCACGACAACACGTGGTTTTCACGTCACAGGAAGCACTATAAACCTATGTTCGACGCCTCGTATTTTACAATGACAAGACCAATCGAGAGTAAATCACAGCTAAACATTCGCCGAAGACGATCTTTGGACCAAGATTGAAACGCCCTACACTTCAACTACAAAGTACAGATGAAGACTGAAGAATCTTTGCCTACGATGGACAACTTCTGTACGACTGAGAACCTACACAGACACAGCTAAAGATGCACTCGGACATTTTTTATCATGTTAAACTTCGCTTCAAACGAACAGAATCATGTTCGAATTAAGTGGAATCAGAAACTGAGCCTACTTTAAGGACACGTGCCTACGTTGCCCAGTAATGTGGGAATTCCGCATTATAACTCGGTTAGTGCTTCATAAAGTATAAAAAATGAGGCCAACGTGGGTTAGAGTGTTCATTAGCTATCCAATGGCGCCATCTGCTGGAAGAAAACAAAATGAGCACCAGGTTTAACAAACTGAGGCTAAACAATAGTTAAGAAAACATAATATAAATTAAAACAAATAAATAGAATGATTTAAATATCGAACATCATTTACTTAAGTTATTTTTCAAACAGACAACAAAAAACATAAAATTATCAAATAAAAAACAAATGTACGGTTCCTATGCCTAGTCACTTACGGATGATGGAACTTACGCTGCCTTCATGTGCTGTGGTAAAGATGAAGTGGAAGTGGAAATTACGAACCACTGTGTTCAAGTGCACACAACAACACACTGCAAATGAGTAAATTTGCGTGAGAAAATAGTTTACAAAACTACTACCTTGCATCTGCTTTGTTAGCTAAAAGTTGGATTGTTTTTTCACAAAATGCTATGTGGAAGTAAACATGAATTTAAAATAGTAGGCTACACCAAATAAATAGCCTATAGTCCACGCTTCATATCAATCAGCTAAAAGACACGAAAAATGATCACAGCTCTCCGTCTTGTTGAAGGGGTCAAAAGTTAGGTCATCTCGGCAACTCGGGCATTAAGAAATTGTCCCAGTTCTTCAGTAGAGAATACGACATTAGGGGGCTTTCACGTGTTATATTTCCACTCGACAAGTGGTATTTAACATAATTTCGACACCACGTGAAGGCACCACTAATTATACACCCGATGGTTAAAATAGAGACACGACGAAAAAAGGGGGAAAAAAAAAACATTCGTTGTCGGCAGGATTCGAACCTGCGCGGGGAGACCCCAATGGATTTCTAGTCCATCGCCTTAACCACTCGGCCACGACAACACGTGGTATTGACGTCATAAAAGCTAATAAATAGAGTTCATACTAAACCAAAATATTAGAAAAACTATATTTTTGAGCTTTATAATGTGCGCTACAGAGCTTTATTTGAGCAGGCAGTTTGAAACATTCCAATGGAAAAAGTATTTTTGCACCTAAGACAGAAACATCTAATTGCACTTAATATTAGATAATAAGTATAAATGTTTGTTTGTTATTTGTTTTTAAAGTGAACATATGAAGTATATGAATCTTAAAAGAAGAAACTCTTCCTATAAGTGTTCCATCAAGGGTTTGAATATTTAAAGATTGAACTTCTTTCTTTTTAGAGAATAGAATATACTTAGTTTTATTTGCATTTAATAAGAGTTCAAGTTTTTTTTAAAGGATTTTTGAATTTCAATAAAGTCTTGCTGAAGATTTTGGGCAGCTTGGCCAGCAGATGGAGCAACTAGTGTACAGAATTGCATCATCTGCATATAAATTAATTGAACTATGTTTGATATTGCATCCTATAGAATGTATAAAAATAGTAAACAGTAATGGTCCTAAAATAGATCCCTGAGGGACATATTTGTGAAAACTCTGATTTAAAACCATCAGCTACAACCGCTTGCACTTGAGAGTTAGTTTCAGAACCAATTATATGCATTTTGATTAAATCCAATGTGTTCTAGCTGCTTTAAAAGTATTTTATGATTAACAGAATCAAAAGCTTTAGTTAAATCAATAAAATTTGATTGCTTACTAGTTTTTCCAAGATTTTAGCAAGACATGGTAGTTTTGATATCAGTCGATAGTTATGCAATATATTTACAGGTCCGCTTTTATGTAGAGGTAGAACATGGGCTGTCTTCCAGATGGTAGCGATTGTATTGAATGCTGTGACATCAACTACTAGTCTATAGACCTTTCTCAGCTGACATCATCAGCTAGCGGAACTTCTGTGGCAACAATGGGTTGCTGCAAGCAATTCAAATCAAAACATGCTATATCTCTATGCTCTGACCAATCAGAGCCTTGTGGGCAGCAAAAGTCACATGACGGGTCCTGAGCTCTGACAAACAAGCATTTGTTCAGATATCGTTGTCTGACCTGACCACTCAAGTGCTGAACCGTCTTGGAGAGCGTCAAGACCAGTAACACCATTGTAAAGAACAGCTGATAACATGCAGCAGATGGAGCAAATCAGCGGAATGCCAACCATCAGGCCGGCATTCCATTCCAAGTCACATGACTGAGAAAGGTCTATAGTAAGATGTTTTGGCTTTCCTTATTCTTGCTAGACATGTTTCTTAATTGGCAAAAATGTACCCAATCCTTTTGTAATTTAGATGTTTGTGCCTTTTTCCATGCAGCATTCTTTTCTCTTATTAAGCAAGAAATTTCAGCAGTACACCATGGATTTTTTCGGTTTTTCATTCTAATCTTCTTTTTAGGTGCATGTTTGTTTGATATATTATTAAAAGTATTGATGAAGAAGTCTAAGGCCATATCCGGGTCAGGCATTGCTGATGTTAAACCCTTATCACTGTAATACAAGTCTGAGAGAAATGCTTGCTCATTGACATGTCTATATGATCTCTTTATAGTCACATGGGGATTTGCTTTACTTATGTTAGTGTTTCGAATGCACCCTACTGGACAATGATCACTAAAATCCAAGGGAAAAACACTACTTGACTTATAATTTTGAGGATTATTTGTTAATATAATATCAATTAACGTACCACTCTTCAGATTTTTTTGGTCAGGTCTAGTAGGAGAGGAAATGAGTTGGGTTAGATTGAAGCTATTACAAAAGTCCTTTAAAATTTCCGAGTCTTTAGCTAGCCAATTAATATTCAGGTCACCCAAGATAATTATTTCATATCCTTCCCATTGAGAGAGTTATTCAAAAATGTCATTTAAGGCACCTTTGGTTGGCAGTGTGAATGTTTTCCCATGGCCTAAAAGACTCTTGACCTAAACATTAACTGAAATTTTGACAAGGAGTACATAAACATCCATGCCCCACTGTATGCAGAAGATGAATGGAAAATGGGGCAGAGCAGGGATAATTGTAACACTGTTTGCTTGAGGGCTGTAACTCACTGATCGCTTGAGCTGTGAATCTCAAAACATCACACAAAATACCTACATTTGTTGGCTACAAACGTCAGCTCATAAGATTCCTGGTTCCTGGATTCCATGGTTGTAACACCTGCATCATGCAATCCTGTGTTACAACAGTCCCCGCCCCTGTTTATAGTGTTCAGATAAGCAGTAGCAAACGAGCATGAAAGAGGGCAGAAAATGCATTTTAATAATTTGTAGATCTTGTGACATCATCAGCAAATGTTTTTTTTGCAGATAAAGTCTGCATCAACTTAGTCTTAAAATTTACTCTGCAAGATCAGAGAGGAAAGGACCACAGATTGATCATGTGACACTTATCTGGACTCTGATTGGTCAAAGTGGTACTGTTACAATCATCCCCGGTCTCCACTATTCGATATAATCCCTAAAATAAAATGTGTTGTCCTCACTCATTTAGGACTCATTTGAGTACCTGCAGTTATACTTCTCTCCTCTAGATGGTGCACTCTGCCTGTAGTGTAGATCTACTAACGAAGTTCTCATTGCACATGTCTGATGCTGTAAACTTACGTTTCTCACTCACTTACTTCTCAAAAAAAAAAAGTGTAGCTTTTTAAAATTAGGAGATTTAAAAAATGTATTTATCCGTAAATTTAATAATAATGGCTTCCATTTGTATTTCGTTTTACAAGTGTCACAAGTTTCTCAAAGAGCTACCCTGGAGACATGATTCATTCACTCCATACTTGGTGGTGGTAAGCTACTACTGTAGCCAGTAGCCACAGCTGCCCTTGGGCAAGGCTGTCAATCTGTGTCATCTGCTCCTCTGACCACCACCACATTCATACAGGCTGTGGGTGAAATGACTTGCCCAAGGCCATGACAGTCTGCACCTGCAGGAGCCAGGATTCAAACCCCTGACCTTACGATCATGAGACGACCCGCTCTACCATCTGCGCCACTGTCGCCCCAAATCTATCCATTTTCTTTGAGTCGCTGGGGAAAAGTAAAACATATGAAGAGTTCATTTGCAAAAACAGATATCTCCGTTTTGAGTTTATTGCAAACTTGATTTAGATTTGTACTACCGTGCTCTACGGGTAACTCCAGTCACAATAAAGTTTAATCAATTTGTTCAATAAGTAACATAATATTTTTGAGTCACTAAAATAGACTGCTACACAAAGTGAAAATTATAAAGCAAGCGTTGATTTTTGTCAATGGCGCTTATGTTTTTTCACATGAGTTTCGACACTGGCTCCGCCTCCGATATCAAAGTATCCATATTTTGTTATCAATCCGCCCATCACTATCAAAAAGGATAATTGTCTTGAATTAAGTGGAGCATCTTTTTTGTTAGTTTGTAATTTGCTACATTTATACCAACCTCGACTTGGACATTGTTGGGAACATTCATTCTCAGTTGAATCATATATTTGGGTCAGATGTCGACAGACGACAGTGCTACTTTAACAAAGCGGAACACAGATTTAAGGACATGTAAACTTAAAGGGGTATGTAAACTTTTGGCCACAACTGTATCTGGACATCACTGCACTTCAACTGAATGAGCAGCCCCTACCTTTCTCTTCATTCTTTTTCCTGCACTATTTATACTTTACTACCCACTTTTCTTTCTTTTGTGATATAGTGTGGCTGCTCATAGATATTGCATCAGCCTAATATTGCGATACAGTATTTTTTGCAGTATATTGCGCAGCCCTTAATGATGATAAACATTGCATTACTCTGACGGTGGGCGGAGCTGGTCATAAACTGGCGGCCGTTGGGTTGTCTGCCTTTGATCCGACACCAGCGCTTCACACATGAAAAGGCGAAGGAGGAGGCTCTCTTTAAAATGAGACTGTAGCCCACTCATTATTCCACTAATCTGCCCAGACAATTAACCAGAAGGAGACTAATTACATTCATCTCAGAGATCTGTAATTACCATGATACACTGACGAGAAGGACAGGAGGGAGGGTAAATGCCATCAAAGCATGTGTCTGTTATTAGGGAAAATATCTTGATAACTGTCCGTAACTCAGCAATGAACCCGTCACAGGTTTGTTATAGGGATAATGTCATTTTAAAGTGGCCATACCGTTCATATGAGGTAGAAAAACATTCTTTAGCGGCCTGTGCGTTGATATTGTACCTTTTAAAATTGAAATAAATACAGAATACAGTAATATATTAGTCACAGTGTTGGGCAAGTTACTTAAAAATATATAATATATTCTATAATACCACTATGTTACAGCTTTAAAAATGTAATATGTTTGTATTATATATTGAGGTATTTCACGGCCCGGAAGTAAGTCCCGCATCGGTCATGACTGACGTGTTGAATTAACTACGCGTTTGAGAATTATTGGACAAATTACATTGTTTTTCTCTTTCATACTGCAGTATTTGATTGCAGTATATGATTACACGATAGGAGACGATACCTAGCTTACAAACATGGACTTGGTGAAGCAAAAAGATCACGATATAATGATAAGCTACAGTTAATTGGGGGCATTGACCCATATGAAATTGATTGTTTGTCCAGTGATGTGTCAATATTACCACCAGTAATCACATCACTATCAAATAATAACCAAGAACAACATTTGGGAATTCGCTTTTTTGAAATTTCCTTCAAAAAACATGTCTCCCAGTAGTTGTATTGGCACCTGCCCTACATCTGAAATAGAATTCTACAACGTGAACGCAAACCATTAAAAAGTGAAACTATCTTTAAAAAGGTATCACTAAATTTAATAAAATCATACATACCAGACATGAAGTGGGCTGAACAGACACCAACATTGCTGAGGTTTTTGCCGGTAAAGTCCTGTCCAATTTTGGCTAGCCATTGCCTTCTGCGATCTGCCCTTAGTTTTTCACATTCACTGCCTTGATTTTTGACGATGGCTGGAATCCTGTAATATTGCAAGTCACGTTCACGACTTTTTATGTTTGAACAGCCAAAAATAGCACATTTTAACACCATTGTAATAGGCCTACAAAGATAGCTAGCCCGGGCTTTAACCACGTTAGAACGCGCTTGAGCGAAGTGGGAGTGCCTCCAGCATTCAATTTTTGAATGGGATCATTACTTCCGGCACCGAGGCGTGTGCGTGTATAGATGAGCTGGTGGGCGGGACTACGATGCTCTATACTTCAGTGGAGGAGACATCTGTGTAGGTCGGAGAGTTTATATTGAAGCTAAAGGCTAACATTAATCTAATGCAGTGGTTCTCAGCTGGTGGGGTGCCCACCATCACAAAATTTTTTAATTAAATTATTAAAATCGCTAATCGAATCGCAATTTCTGTCCAAAAACAAAATCACAATTTTTTTGGTCAAAATTGTGCAAATGAAGAGGACAGGAAGTACTGGCCCTCACAATTTCAGGTTAGAGGAACTAGCATAGCAACATTGTGCACCAAGCTTGTACCTGAAGTTGTTAAAAGGCGTGTTGCGCCCACGCAACGTGGAAACACCCTGTCTTTTGGTAGTGCCCAAAAAACATAGCATCAGCCTCATAGTCTTCCTACCGATCAAAAGGTCTGTCCTTTTCCCGTCTTTTCAACTATACGTATGTGACACAACTACAACTACACAATGTGAGCCACAACAACACAGTGCAATGGCCACAAGCTTTTATCGAGCCTTTAAACAAATAAACTAAATAACTTTACCACTAGAGCCAGGATGAATATTCAGGTGGAACTTATGGGGCAGACTTGAGTTGACTAAATCCCACTGGAGACAATGATGAGGACACCAGGCTGTGTATCAACTTCTTGTATTGAACATCAGCAGCCTGACCGGCAAGTGGGTTATTGTAATAACAAATATATTACTGTATTTTGTTTAAGTAATATATTATATTCCTCAAGTTACTGAAAAAAGTAATATATTACTTTTGTAATGAGGTACTCCCAACAATGATTAGTCATTACAATTTAAGTAACTCATGTTAGAAGTGCAACTCTCCCCAAATATGATTTAGAGATCTCCCCAAATATGATTTAGAGATCTCCCCAAATAAGATGAGAGAAGTTGGATACTGACGTAGAAAGAGGCTTGTGTCGCTAAAGTCATCAAAAACAAAACACTTTAGAATGGAGACGGCACTTTAGCTTGGTGGCATTATTCTCACTATTTTCAGTTTAGATTTTGCCAAAAGTAGTGTCACTCATTTTTGCAATAATAATATGTAATACAAAGAAATTACACTTTTAAGGCTGTAACTAATAATATAGAATATATTACAATTTTAAAGTAACTTGGCCAACACAAGGACACAGCTTTGATCTGTCCAACTCTCCTCTCAAAGAGGACTTCACATTGATTCAAACATATGTGATGTCCAAACAAAGTCAAATCCATCCTTAGACCCTCAAGTGGCGGCGCAGCGGGAGCGTCTGGGTCGACGCTTGTCCTGACTCACCTCTGTCCGCCCTGTCTGTCCCTTCTCAGGCCTCTGCAGCTGTATTTTACCATGTGCACGCTGCTTTCAGTCAGGTCCAGCAGCACTACAGCAGCGCTGAGACCCCACAACTCAGCACAAACATCAAACATGCCAGAAAAGCCAGTGACTGTGTGATCTTCAGTGGTCAGTGACGTGGTGCTAGCATATATCTGTAGCCTGCTCACACACGGGTGGTGACTCAGTAAACCTTGGATCGATGTTCCTTCAGCTCCGTGATGGATGACCTCAGCATCCTTGTCCTCTGCTGGCCGTCGCTCAGTCAAAGGTCACACACTCCATACATTCACTCCTCTGCACACGCTCAGAGCACACTAACTGTTTAGATCCACCACCTCAAATCGTAGAGAACGTGGGACAAGTCATGTGATGTGGGACATGGAGAAATGAAAGAAATGAAAACTTAGCTTTCATGGAGGTCAGCGCAGAAGCATTTCCTTTGATATTTTGGCCCAAAATCACACAGATAGAAACCTTCTAATCCAGACAGTTACGACATGGTATTGTACATTATTATGCAAAATTATTTTAAGCCCCATAAAATTTTTAATGCCTGAAATGCAAGAAATGTAAGCATTAATCATTTTTTAGAAGATTTGGAAACATTAGAATTAGGATATTTGAGAAAACGGACAAAATAAAATGAAATTGAATGAAAACATGCAGTTAAATGTGCTTTGGATACATTTTGTATGAATTTATGCCATTTGTTTTACTAGATTTCCTTGCTTCTTTTGAGTAGGATGCACTGATATCACTTTTTCTCAAACCGATATGAGTATGAGTGCTTTGATTTGAGTACTCACTGATACCAAGTACCGATATGAGTACAAAGCATTTTTTTCAAACATACCTCTTGTAGCTGGGCTAAAGTGGTTAGTTCTAATTTCCATGGAGTTATTTATCAATTATAATAACATTACTTTTAAGAGAAGATCAGAATTATACAGTTAAAGTAGAGCTATTTTATTAAATATAATATTTGTAATATGTGTATTACTTTATTTAAGATGAAAATTATAGGAAATATTTAGTCCACATTGTACACACTGTTCATATCCAAAAGTTACTCAGAGCCTGTGTTGTATTTGTATACAATAGTTATGTAGATTGTTACTTATTATTTTACCTAGCCTGGCCTCATGTTGCAGTAGCCTCACTACAGCTAGCATTAGAAAAGATTAAGTTGTTTTTTTGAGCTAGCGCTAACTTGCTAAGTTAGCATATTGGATATTTTAGCTCCAGGAGCAGATAAATGTTGCTCAATATGGGTATGCTATAGCTCTTTTAAAAGCTCTCCCTGAGCCGTTTTTAGTAGTGTTTAACAGATGCATTTAGTCCCTGAGCATATGCGCTAAGAATCACCATTAGCAGCATAGCAGCATGTTAGCAACATTCTCCTCTTGCAGACGCACCACTGAAGTCAACATTTCATTTAGCACTGGTTAAATTCAGCACATGAATGAGTCTGTAATAAAGTCAGGTCTGTGTGGAGGATTATAATGAGTCTGTAATGAAGTCAGATCTGTGTGGAGGATTATAATGAGTCTGTAATAAAGTCAGGTCTGTGTGGAGTATTATAATGAGTCTGTGATAAAGTCAGGTCTGTGTGGAGGATTATAATGAGTCTGTAATAAAGTCAGGTCTGTGGAGTATTATAATGAGTCTGTGATAAAGTCAGGTCTGTGGAGTATTATAATACTCCACAGCATTATAATACTGTGGAGTATTATAATGAGTCTGTGATAAAGTCAGGTCTGTGGAGTATTATAATGAGTCTGTAATAAAGTCAGGTCTGTGTGGAGTATTATAATGAGTCTGTGATAAAGTCAGGTGTGTGGAGTATTATAATGAGTCTGTAATAAAGTCAGGTCTGTGTGGAGTATTATAATGAGTCTGGAATAAAGTCAGGTCTGTGTGGAGGATTATGAGTCTGTAATAAAGTCAGGTCTGTGTGGAGTATTATAATGAGTCTGTAATAAAGTCAGGTCTGTGTGGAGGATTATAATGAGTCTGTAATAAAGTCAGGTCTGTGTGGAGGATTATAATGAGTCTGTAATAAAGTCAGGTCTGTGTGGAGGATTATAATGAGTCTGTAATAAAGTCAGGTCTGTGTGGAGTATTATAATGAGTCTGTAATAAAGTCAGGTCTGTGTGGAGTATTATAATGAGTCTGTAATAAAGTCAGGTCTGTGTGGAGCATTA
>OMNZ01035837.1:0-12162 GCA_900303255.1 Lesueurigobius sanzi | reverse complement strand
CTTCAAGGATCATTTTTGCAAAATTCATCTCCACTTTAGTAGCTCCTACAGACTCTGAACTTTACAGCCTTGGAGTTTTCTCCCCAACACTGGGTTTAGGCCAAGTTTAGACCAGGTTTAGGCCAGGTTTAGACCAGGTTTAGGTCACGTTTAGACCAGGTTTAGGTCACGTGTAGACCAGGTTTAGGTCACGTTTAGATCAGGTTTAGGTCACGTTTAGACCAGGTTTAGGTCACGTTTAGACCAGGTTTAGGTCAAGTTTAGACCAGGTTTAGGTCACGTTTAGACCAGGTTTAGGTCACGTTTAGGTCACGTTTAGACCAGGTTTAGGTCACGTTTAGACCAGGTTTAGGTCACGTTTAGACCAGGTTTAGGTCAGGTTTAGACCAGGTTTAGGTCACGTTTAGACCAGGTTTAGGTCACGTTTAGGTCACGTTTAGACCAGGTTTAGGTCACGTTTAGACCAGGTTTAGGTCACGTTTAGACCAGGTTTAGGTCACGTTTAGACCAGGTTTAGGTCACGTTTAGACCAGGTTTAGGTCACGTTTATACCAGATTCAGGTCATGTTTAGGTCAGGTTTAGACCAGGTTTAGGTCACGTTTATACCAGATTCAGGTCATGTTTAGGTCAGGTTTAGACCAGGTTTAGACTAGGTTTAGGTCACGTTTAGGTCACGTTTAGATCAGATTCAGGTCAGGTTTAGGTCAGGTTTAGACCAGGTTTAGACTAGGTTTAGGTGTCGTTTAGACCAGGTTTAGACTAGGTTTAGACTGAGATTAGGTTACATTTTGACCAGGTTTTGGCCATGTGTAGGCCTTCACAAAAAGTATATACAGCAGTAAATTAATGTGATTCAGCCTATGTAAAAACATTTTTTTTAAATGAAACAGCTAATTTCCATGCACTTGCACTTTCGTTTTTACAACAAACACATATATACTCTATATAACAAACACAGCACATATGGTTGAAGATGAATAAGATTTTCTCTTTGCACACTGGACCTGAACCTGCAGCTGACTTTTGTATTTTTGGTGGACATTTCTTTAGCCTTTGCCGTTGAGTGTGCTCCATTCGGACACATACACACTGTGTGGCTCATGAAAAAACGATTAACCTTGAGTCCTAAAATTCTAATGATTAACCTACCATGAGCTTGTATAATCCGGTTAATCTTGACATTCCTACTTACAACTGGGCATTGGAGTCGAATAAAATGCAAATTGTAATTGATATGATTTTTTTAAAGTCCTTTAAAAACTGATATAATCATAAAATAACGAACACGTGCATTCTCGCAGTGGCACCTCTGCGTTTAAAGATGATTTGTTCAAACTGTGTGGATGTTACAAATAATCGGCATGCAGTCACATATCAATTTAATCTCCATGTGTATCAGCAGCACTTTGTTACCGGAGGTGAAGGAGATGTTCCTGGAAGCGGCTCAACACAACTCTGACAGCATCGACCCAGACCTGCAGACGGGCCTCGGGGTGCTCTATAACCTCAGCGGAGAGTTTAACAAAGCAGTAGATGCCTTCAACACGGCGCTGTCAGTGCGGCCAGAGGTAACATTTCTACACACAGAGACAAGGAGGGAAATGTTAGGAGGCAAAGCATCATTTAATGGCCGCTTTAGGAGGATTTTGACTGTTATAGGTGATATATAGAGTGGTTGATGCCAAAAAGCAAAGTGCTGGAATAAAAATATCCACATTATACACTACGTATCTTCTAAGCAAGGCTGTGACAATATTGTTCTCATTTCTGTGTATTTAAATGTATATAAAGTGCTCTGTCACTGACTCCAGAGAATCAAAGGCCCATTTTCAGTCAGTAATTCAGAGATTATTTTTATTTAAGAAAAAGGAATAATGCACAACATGAAAACAAATGAAAATCATAAAAAGTATGGAGCATATAGTTGTTTATAAAGTAATAATGTTAATAAAGGTTAAAAATCACATTAATTGGATTAAGTTGATTTCAGAGCATGTTTGTGTAGGTCTAAACTACAGGGTTAGCAAGTTTTCTACAGTTTTTTTTACATTTGATTGTGGTCAATTTTGCAAATCTAAGTATGGTTATAGTACAGACCAGCAGTAACTGTCTAATTAATACACTTACTATACAGGTACATATTGTTATGACATACAGAGCAGGCACAGGCATCAACACACAAACCTGGGAACTAATACTGAAATACACAATAAACTGAAAAACAATAACAACTTGAAGAATTGAATGTGTGAATTTTGAACTAAATAATGGAAACTGGGAGTGATTGGTTTGGGCATGCAGTAAAACAGTTTCCATGTGCACCTTCAGGACGAGATCGAGCTCATGCAAAAGAAACATTGAAGCACAGCTTCTGTCTGCGTCAATCTTGTAAACTGGAATCTGAAAACTAATAACTAAAACTGACTGCATGGCACAATCAATATGAAACACAAACTTTCACATATCCTTCATGCAAATCATCAGTCTGTCCTCCCTGCAACGTCCCTGGCCACCCAGCATTTCACATGGGTGTATACAACCCTCCACATTTGACTTGGTAATATGTGCTCCCCTGGTGGAAACAACACAAGAGAAGATAATTATACCCCTCTGCTTGGTTTAGTCGAAGATAAAAGGCCGACCACGACCTCTGTGTGCCTGCAGGTGGGAAACACTGACAAGGACGCATCCTATATGACTCAACTCTCCTTAAATAACCCTCAGTTTGAAGGAGAATGCCTGCATGTGATTTGTGTAATAATTTAGGAGGAGGACTATTACAAAACATGGCGTGATCCTAAGCCAACACACTACCTCTGGTGTCTGCATGCATCCTCCCCTCACTCACTGGTCAGTGGGCCCTGCAATGACCACTGTGCATGTGTCTCCAGTCGACTTAGATCCAAATAGGCTCCAGTAGCAGGTCCATTCTTGCCCTCAGTTAAGGAAATTTAGGGTCATTACAATGAATGCACCGATCTGATACTGGTATCAGATATCAGAAGCCAGATTCACACATGCACCCTTAGCAGGTCATTCTCCTGGTTATGTCAGGATATCTTGAAACAGGTCTCTCTTATAAATGAGACATTGAGTCTCAAGGGACCAACCTGTCTAAATAAAGGATAAATAAAAATAAATAAATAAATAAAATTTGGAATGAAACCCTGCCTTTATCCTGCCTTTAGCCTGACATTGTCCTGCTGAGGGTGCATGTGTGTATCTGGCTAGAGCCGATCACAGAAAAAATACAATATCAGGTACCAGTATTGGAAGTAACTAGTTACAGAAATATATTACTTTTTTCAGTAACTGAGGAATATACAGTATATTACTTAACCTCTTAAGCCCTAGGCCTTTTTACTCCAAAAATCATGTCTTTACATCATAGGTGTACATGGCTAATCTTGGTGTCCACACATTTGGTAGAGCTTTGGGATGACGGTGGAAGTGAAATAAAAATAAATGATGTTGTTTGACAATAAAATGAGGGGAAGATCAAATGAACTTCCAAAGGCATGAAGTTACAGATGAGACATTCCCTTAACATGTAAAAATAAATCTGATTTTTATTTTCATTTTTAACATTTTAAGAGCAGAGTTAATACCTAGTAGCCCGCACTTTTGTAGCTGCCAACAGTTTGTAAATTCTAGTTTGAGGGGTTTTCCATTTTTCATACTAAAAGTCTTCCAGAACTGAGAGGTTTCTGGCCCGTCTGGAACACACTGCTCTTTGAAGGTTTATCCACATATTTTCAGTGATGTTTATGTCAGGAGACTGTGTAGGCACCCAACTGTATGTCATCTACCCTCAAAACCCTCATAGTATTGGTATGGTATTGGTGTCGGAAGCAAACATGCTGGATGTGTGTAGTCGTCCAGGATTTGTTTTTGTTTTTTCATCTTTGTATGAAAGTTGTAAACGAGCAAACTTCTAGTAACTACCACGATATTGAAGTACAATGTACAATGTAGCCTAATAACTAATCATCTTACCACCAAATCGCAGGACTACTTGCTGTGGAACCGCCTTGGTGCGACCTTGGCAAACGGAGACCGTAGTGAGGAGGCGGTGGAGGCCTACACACGGGCCCTGGAGCTGCAGCCAGGCTTCATCAGGTCCCGCTACAACCTGGGCATCAGCTGCATCAATCTGGGAGCGCACAGGTGAGCCCTGAGCAGATGAAAACTATTCTGTCTTAAATTATACAGTAACAGTAGTGTGATTAGATCAATGGTTTAAACCACCTCATTGAACCTGAAAGGCTGAGGTGCTAAAAGGACACTAAATTATGTATGCACACATAAATAACACAATTATTAACTTGGACTTATTTACGCTAATCTTGAAAAGCAATACATTTACCTTCACGTTCTTGAGTTCCTCATTCATGGGATGGTGGGTTAATAACTTATTATTTTATCGGGCTCGAGCTAGGAATACGTAGCAGAATTCACTTAGCTTGTGGTGTACATATTATGGGGTGTCTCTCACCCAGCAGCCTTTGGGGTTTGAGGGGCGTGTCTAAGCCCTGAAGGAGCGTGTTCCCTGTTGTTCTCTCATTCTGTTGTTGGCTCGAGAAGAATGAAGTTGACTCGCATACATCGCTTGTGCCTCGTTCTTCTCCGCCACAAGCTAAACATTCCCGGATAGGCAAGTAACAGTGATCAAAAATAAAAACTCATGAAGCTATAATTTTAGGTGGGGTCCATGAGAAAAGATCACAACGAGATGCTTTATGGCTCCTGAGCTGGCTTGCCACTTTTCTTCCGCAGCCGCTGTTTTTTAAAATATATTTTTTTAGGAAGGCCAGTCCGGAGGCGGGAGCTCCCCCTTTCGCTCTCAAGCGGTATTGCACCATGGATGTATAATGGATTATGGTGCTGTTGGGGTGTTGGAGAAGTCATGACAATCACACCTATCAATTAGGGCCGGGACGATATGCTTTTAATGCAATACAATAATTATTATGAAAATATAGTATGTCATGTGTCCACAACATAGTACATTTCTCCATTGTGAGATCAATAAATTATCTTATCTTATCTCTTATAAACCAAATGCTGTCTGACATTTAAGTGTTAAGATTGAAAAGTGCATTATCACAAGAAAACTGTAGGTTTAACAGTTTATTATTATTACGGCGACCTGGACTATTGCACATGTGGTGTAACTCTTCCTAAAAAAATAATTCAATGAGTGGAAGATAAAAATACTTCCAAACACTTTACAGCCCATAAACAGAGATCTAGGGTATTTCAAATAGTTTGTAAAGTATCGATACTTTGATAAAATATCAATAAAAGTAAAGACGTATTACCCACCGCTGTCAGACTGTACAATTCTACTGTATATGTGCAATAACAATACTTAATATGTGCAATAACCACTGTGTTTAACATTACCCACAATGTCACTTTATCAACCACCTGAATGTAAACAGTTATTTATTCTTTATATATTCACCTGCACTGACACCTCATATACAGTATTTCTTATTTATTCATCTCATACAAAATCACATTCTGTCCAATCCGACCTAGTTATTCATCTTATATAGTATGCATAAAGATGTTTATATAGTTTATTGAGAGAGAGACGCTAAGCGGGACACTACTTTATTTGATCTTTTATTACGTTGTACTATTATTACTATGATTATTACTTGATGGCACATTTCATAACTTTTTCTGCACCCTGTGTGATCCTGTCTTAAGAGCTGTTATAACAAGTGAATTTCTCCATTGTGAGCTCAATACAGTTTTATCTTATCTTAAAACGAAATATTGTCCACAGCTGTACTATCAATCACACAGTATTTGATACAGCTGTCATCCACCATGGCGTTGCCCAGTTGGTCTGAAAAGACAGAAAACACCAGAGAAGACCAAGGTGTGACATCATGCAGATGCAGAATGTACGGGCCAGGTCCAGTTGACTGAAAAACAGTTTCATCTACCAGGCTATATAGCTGAACTCCCTCTCTTCCCTGCCCTCCCTGTGCTTCCATCCCACCCCTCCCACCCTATTTCAATCAGTTGAATTGACAATAAAAATCTATTATTCTATTATGTACAATAATAATCTAATATTATAAAGCGAGAAAAAATATATTTGGCTTTTTATGGCTATTTGTAGTTGACATTCCACCATGGCAACAGCAACTGAAGCCAAATGAGTTTCTGTGTAGAATAGAAAGAACATACCATCTTGGGATAGTCCCACTTGTCATATTTTAAACCAATCCAAAAGGCTGCCAGTGCAACCTTGTTTTCATCTAGTTAATCCAATCGAATCCAAATGTATCTAATTGTTTGTATCTATAATACAATTAATGTACATGTTTGTTTGTTTTCCCTAGAGAGGCAGCCAGTAACTTTCTAACTGCCTTAAGCCTTCAGAGGAAGAGTCAAAGTCAACAGCAGTCCCACGAGGTGATGTCGGGAAACATATGGGCCGCTCTGAGGATAGCTCTGTCTATGATGGACCAGCCTGAGCTGTTCCAGGCAGCTAACATTGGAGATCTGGATCTTCTCATGCGGGCATTCAACCTAGACATTTAAGACAAATCTGAGGTGAACCTACTTTTGAACTTAATAGCCAGCAGCCAAAAGTCCAAAGTGCACCCTTCAGAGAAGAGAGTTACTCCGGGCAGTGTGTGTTTCTATGAACATGAATATAACATTCATCCCGATTGTCATCAATGGCAGGTTCTTCCACGTTTATTGTATGGCTGCTTTGTGATGATTTTGCACTGCAAATTGCAATTTCCCTGAAGAGCACAAGGATGGGCACAGATTGAGCAATGCCTTAGAGAACACAGCAATTAAAAACGACTCATCCAACGGAACAGAGCTGAAGCAGGCCATGTACTGAAGACACTTCAAATCCTCACTGTTGGTTGAAAGTGGCTGCTGAGTAAAAGCCTATAATAACATTTATTTCTAAATGCTTAACACTTTCACCAATCTGAAGAATGGCTTTAGTCATCATCAAACCATCAAGCAAAGTGCGAGAAGATATGGAGCTTCAAACCGTGTTTTGAATTGTGTATTATTTTACATAAACAGCCTGCACCTATAAGCATTTTCATTAATTGTATAATGATGGCGATTTCTTTCTTTTGCACTTTAGACAAAAGGATAATTTTATCATTCCCAAATGGAATACGCCTGGTGTTCAGCCTTACAACATGTCGGAAATATATCAGTGTATATCGTTATGGTTTGGGTACTTTTAAACTGCCAGTGTATGAATTGTCTGCATTGTTGGGTTATTTTCTACTGTATTTGTATTCTAGCCTTGACTCTTTGCACCCTTTACAATGTTGGTTGGAGAATGAACCTTGCTCTTAAATGAGTCTGTATAACCAGTAGAAATATGCAGTACACCCTATAATATAGCCTACGTACTTTCTCTTTATAATCCATCTTTGAGTATTCAGATACCATATCCACAACTGTGTTAATTGTTGCAATGACAGCAGCAGGTATATGATGTACAGCTGCCAAAGGAAGCAGCTTCAAGTCTAGGATAATGTAGTCATTTGTGTTATTTCAGGCCATTGGCAACGAGAGCTCATACAATGATATAAATGCTCTAGCCTCAGTTATAAAGCATTAAGAACATTTATCCATATTTGTGAACTTACATACAGAGAAGAGCAATATTTGTCTATAGCAGCTGCTGCAGCTCTGCGGAAACATGTTAGCTTTTGGTTTCTGTTGTATGTAAACAGGCTATTCTTCACTCTGCAACAGAGTAATGATGGATCATCTCCACCGCACTGCTCTGCACCTCAGCGTTTTACAGGCGTTCACTCAATCCGAGTGTGTCGTGGAAACTAGGATTTCTCTCTGAACCTATGCAAAGGTCATGTATTCTGTTGCCATCCTGAATTGTCAGTGTGTGCTCCTCCATGCCTCGGTGGCCCGAATAGAAGTGTTTCAGAGCTTTGAAGAATGCTATCAGGGGAAACCAGAGGCCGCATGAGAGTCATTCATCTTCCTAACTGTTCAGCTTCAGTTGTGCTCTGTGTACAAATGTTTCATTAAGAAATTGGGAGAGGAGGAAAAAGTGACAATAGTAAAAGAAAAAAAAAAAGCTGAAATCATCAATTTCAGGAATTTAACTTCACAAGAGCAGAGAGGAATTGTGCATTTTAAAAATGACACTTGAATAACAAATACGCTACAGTATATCAATATAGAGTCCAGTAGGAATTTATTAATTCCACTGACAAGTTTATAATGTTTTATTGATCAGAGATTCATTGGCTCAAGTTATTTCATTGGACATGCTATAGTTACATTGCACTGAGGTCGAGTTAGGTATTTGGCACACTATGAATAATGTGTATAATAATGCTACAACTGCAAGTGTCATCCCACGCCTACACTTGCTGATCTAGTTGGGAGGACGGCCATATTATGCTACGCAGAGACTTTCACTAATATTAGTTTACTTGCTCTGTGTCAACATTTAACTCAAAAGAAAGATTGATGGCTATAAAAACATTGTTTATTGGTTGTTGTTCATATGCAACAGTGGGCCTTTGGTAATTTACATTAGAAAGTCTTAGAGTTTGAAACTAAAGCTATTTTCTTAAATAAACCTTTAAAATGGCTGTAGATGTTGAGCTCATTGCTCAATAGTTTGAACACTGAGACAAGGCAGCTGGTAAAGATGTTTTGTAGAAAAAAAAATGCATTACCTTCTCAGGAGACTTGGTTAAACGCATGCTCCAAGAAATGAAGCTGACTGCATGCTCAATACATTTATCTTTGAATGCAATTCTGAGTTGTGCACGAAAAACATGGATGTGCTTTCTTTTTTTTGAACATATAAATGACTTCTTTAAAGAATGGCAATATTTCTAAGATACACAAAGGCGAAATAAAATAAGATATTTAACATTACAGGATTTTAAAAGAGCAAAATCAAGTCATAATCCTGTTGTATAACTGTAATAATGCCTATAAAATATTTTACTTACACAATATACTGGCTAAAGAGATTAACACTGCTTATGTTTATTTTCTTTAGAGTGAAACCCATTTCATATCCTTTTATTCCTCATCACTGTTTTTTTTTTTGGTCAAATCAATGAGCTGTCGTTTTTAAAGAGACATTTTCTTTTGTCTTCATTTAAACAGCAATTTTTAGAGGCTGATGTTTTATTTTTCCAGGAGAATCTTGAATCTCGAAGGTAGTGTGTTCTGGCTATTGAAGTTGTTTATGTACAAACAATATTTTGGCTAATGATACCCTTTGTACTGTATATGAAGAAATATTTATGAAATACTGCTTATATAATGTCTGTAATCACTATGGAAGCATTAGCACCTTTAAATCCACTTAATGAAAGTAATCTTTTCAAATAAATTCATGTTTCTATTTTCTGCTTTGGTGAAATGTTGCACTGAAATCAATGACAATTCCCAACAAAAGTGTTTTTCTATATTTATCCAAACAAAGTAAACAGCGCCATATATTACGCCTTATGACTCTATTCACATACAAAGGATAAACAGGTACATTACAAAAGTCAACTTAAATATTTCTTTGTAGGTCAAAACTAAAATGGCACAAACTTGTTTGCAAAAAGGCAACAGAGTAAAAACAGATAAAGAACCTTCCGGGCATTTTGTCGATTGGAAAGGAAACAAAAGTACAATTGTACAATCTAAATGTCTGGTTAGTGCACTTAACAACAGTGAGAAGCCTGACAAAGTTAACATTCCAGAAAGAAAACTGTAGATCCAACAGATGGGAAAGCAGGAAGGACAAACGCTCAAAGAATAGAGAAATAAAAAGGTGCAGAGAAGCGGGAACTATTGCACAGAATTACAGATCATAACAATACACTGACAAACATGACAACAGGTCAATATCCAATAATAAACATTTCCTTGAGCTATTGGGATGCTGGACAATAGGACATTTGGTTTCTGAGTTCAATTTGCTGAATCGGAAGAACAGCAGCAACACAAAGCTTGCATAGAGATACAATATTGTATGTAACACTTCTACAATGCATAGGCTCTGTACTGCAGTCGGTAATAAACGATGACATACACAGTGTTAGGAGTAATGACTTACACATTATGATACGCAAGACTCATGAGGTTATACTGATGTATTATTGTGATAACGTTAGTAAGAGGGAGGTTTTTGTTGAGAGAGCACCATACTCTAATACATTCAGAATTCTTTTGTTCACCCGGCAGAAATGCTCCAATTACAGTGCACTATATTGTAAGGGTCCTATTTAGCATGCGAGCGTCGAAACTTAAGATGCATGAATGAAGGCAACCCGTGAAAGGCTGAGAACTACTGTGACATGGCAAGATCGTGTGAAATCTGGCTGTTTAAAGAGTAATTAAGTTTCAGAAGCACATTCATTATGCTTACAGCTGGTGACTGGGGTCCAGTCTATTGCGTCAGGTACAAAGTGTATCCATTAACCCCCCCCCAGAAGGATCTGCCTATTCTCACCTGCGACGGCTCTCAAAGGTTTGCATTAAAATATAACTTTGCAAAGATTTCTAAATAAATCTTAACTTACTTGCGTCACGGCCAGCTGAAAGTGGGGCAGGTCAGAGCCATTAGTCAGGCGGTAATACTGTATACTCTACAGCGGTATATTTAACATCTATTTATGGACTTCTGGTGCTCTCCTTCAGACAAAACTTGCATATGTTCTTAGGTGTCCCAACACACCTGTGTCAGTATAATGCAAAAACGTTCAGCACAATGAAGCACATGCTGTACTGTTTTTTTTTGTTTTTTGTTTTACATTTAAGGGCTGGCAGTGGAGCAATTTCCAGCACTATTTAGTTTACAAAAAGTACTGTAAGAATCTGGCCACAGCAAGGCATATATAAGGAACAGTGAGTTTTGATATGTGGTTTGTGATTTCCAGCCGTGTTAATTGCACATGTCCCTCTGTACCTCATCATTTTCACATAAAACTCAAATTTACATTAAAAGTAAATGCACTAAAGCACAATGCTTTCCCTTTCTGACCAGGGTAATTGTTGCGGTTTTTCCTGAAAGACGTCAAGATGAGCAGGTTGTCTGATGTTTTTGTTTTGTACTTTGCTTCCACTGCTACAGTCGTCCACCAGTTTCAGACATGAAGACCAAGGTTCTTTAACTGCTCGAGAGACGACGATAAAAGTAGATGTAACCCAAGTCTTTTGGAGGCCTTTCCGACAAACACACTTTGTTGTCATTGTAGATAACCCACCTGAAACAATAAAATGACAGAGTATACATGAAAAAAAAATCTGTAGTTTTTAAAAAATCAAAAACTAGCTACTCACCGTCCTTCTTTTTTGATGTGACAAATATAATGTCCGGACATTGTTGATGCTCCCATGTGGCTGACGAAGGCGAAGAGCTCATAACCTTAAAACATACAGTTTTTCCAAGTCATTAAAAATACAATCACAATGCATGCAGTAAAAATATGTATAATTAATTGACTCCTAATTTTCAAAAAAACATGAAGCAGCTTGGAACCAGATTTCAGAGTAAATACATTTGTAACCCATTACGGTTGCATTTGTGCTACGTGACAATATATCGATATATTGTGATATTTTGCGGCACGATACCGATAATTTTTATGCTAATAGATACTTTTGACGATGCCATGCATATTAATTAACACTGTCATGAATATTAATGAGGCTGCAGTGCTCCAGTGCTTTCACAGTAATTAGAGGCCAGTAATGGTCAATTATACAGTCAAGTCACACAAATAAATAACTTTTAATGATTTCTTCGTTATATGGTTGTGTTTAAATGTAAATTAAATGGTCACTGTTTAAGAAAAAAAATGAACAATGCATATGAAAAAATATAAATTATAAACAAATATGGAGCATATAGTTGTGCAGGTGCAGACTGTCGTTGTGTCCTTGGGCAAGACACTTCACCCAATGCCTATGTGTGAGTGGTTGGTGGTGGTCAGAGGGACCGTTGGCGCAGATGTGAGCAGCCTCGCTTCTGTCAGTCTACCCCAGGGGAAACTGTGGCTACAATAGTAGCTTACCACCATCAGCATGGAGTGAATGAGCCCCCTCCCTTTCATGTGTGAAGCGCTTTGGGTGTGACTATGTCATATGAAAAGCGCTATACAAATAACATTCAC
>OMNZ01035824.1:0-11231 GCA_900303255.1 Lesueurigobius sanzi | reverse complement strand
AGCCTTGGCCCTTACCATCAGCCTCCACTATCTTCTTTCTGAGCTCCAGACTCATTTCTTTGGTCTTTGTCATGGTGAGAAATAGTAGTCCCCCTCCGGTGTTCAGGTGCCCTGTTCTTTGGAGTCCTTTTATGCAGTTTGAATGCCAATTGACTGCATGTGTTGACTGCAGGTGTTGCTAGGAAGGAACTGACTGCATAGGTGTGGTTTAAGCAGTTTGGTTAATTAGGTGCGTTTTGAAAGCAAAAATTATCATGGGGGCTAATTACTAATTTTTACCTTTATTTCATATAAAGACAACCTAAACATGTATTTTATATTCCAAAATGTACCAAAAGCTTCTAACTAGCACTGGGGAATGTGTGATAAGATCAATTTACGGTACGTTGCACCAAAATCCAGAAAGTAGACAATATGACCAAAGAGAGCAAGATTATTTAAACAATGCAGTGAGAACTTTTTTGACGAGGGAAAAACACTATAATGTGGTCGATCGATCACACAGAGCACGAAAACAAACGAATGACCTGTTCCTAAATATATCTTCAGCTAAAACTGTATGTGTGGTTTTTCCGTTTCACCCAGCAGTATTCCTCATGCTGTCTTCCTGCTCACTGCCTCCTCTGTCTGTGGTAGCTGTTTGTCAGGGCTGTCCCGTCTCATCTCCTCTCTTCCCCGCCGGGTGCCTGTGTGTCCCACTGGGTGCTCCTCTGCTCCCATGGGTGCATCTCTCTGCTCCGTCTGCCGTTTCCTCTGGCTGTGGCAGGAATTTAGAAGAGCAGATTGTCACTGAACTCACTAAAGGCAAAAAGAACATTTGTATGTGATTGTCTATTTGTAAATATTATTATTCGCATTGTCAAGTGAATTTTAAATGCGTAATTGTAGCTTATACACATTATTTTTTCAAGATTTGATATATTACTTTCACCAAGTTACAATAATACCTACAGTATATATGTATAAGATTCTGGACTGTGTAGCACCCTTTGCAGGCAGCAGTGGGAATGAAAAACCGTAGAACACTATATAATATTTTTTTTACTAATGCCATGTTAATAAACCATTGGTGCCATGATGAACACGCTTTGAGCACAGACCTGCCATGAACTGATCTGATGGGAGTATGGGCGTAGAGGACAGTTTTGTTTTCCATTAGAGACAACAAATACAAGATGAACAGATCAGAACGCTTGATCAGCAGAAGAAAGGACCAAGGTGAACAGGATTACCCAAACCTGCAGGAATAAAGAGAAATTCTACTCCATGCAAGTTTTTAACAGAAATAAATGCTCAAAAGTTTGTTTGACATGCACTGCAGGAAAGCAAGTCTAGATACATGTAAAAAATTGTCAAATCAAGAATTATTTTAGTAATTTTGACATGCCAAGTAAAACAATGTCCCAGTGGAATAACAATGTCTGCATTTAAAATACAAAATATATATATATATATATTATTAAAAACTATTATTCCAAGTAAACTAACTATTATCTAATATTAAGTGCAATTAGATGTTTCCTTGTCTTTTTGATTCATAATTAATAATACATTTCATCATTTCGCTAGTATTTTGTAAAAAGTAGCAGATTTCTTTGACTTATCACCTCAAATCAAGCAAAAATACACTTAATTCAAGAGAAATTGACTAATTTGTAGGTTACCATTTGCAGTGTGTCACTTTTAAGTGTAACATAGGAGAGCTCTACAGACAACACAACACCCAGAAAATGAGCCAAATAAACCAATAATTTACTGATCAGAATCTATGGGGCTCCACACCAAACTCCCTGCCATTTCACAAAGCAGCAGGGCAACTCGACTCCAGCTCACGTTAGCACATTTTCCCTTTTCGTCTCGCTGAAATCCTTCCACTTAAAACTCAATCCCAGCTGTGATCCGAGTCCCGCCGATAGTTTTCAGTCGGTGGCGGGTGGGACGAGTTGAATTTCCCCTTCCCCTCTCCCTGTGCGGAACGCTTTTGCCCACTCGCTCACCTGTATCTCGGGCTCACGGCTCCTGCCTCGACTCCGCGAACCCCAGCGATTAACAAGCAGCCCACGTCCGCCCCTTCTCCCTCCGCTCGACGGAACCGCAGCTGAAGCGCGGGTCTCGCCGCCTAAAACCTCGTCTGCTCGGAAATGTGCTCGCCTCGTCACCGAGATGCACCAGACGCGCCGCCATCACGGCCTCGAGGGAGTGGTGAGATGAGCTATTTTTATGTTGAGGATTCAGGAACAGGCAAGAAAGGAGGTTTGCTGCACAAAGTAATCGAAAAAGTAGTAAAGATTTCTTGAAAATGTACATTTGCTCTTGATTGGAGCAGGTATTTTTGCACTTAAAATAACGACAAAACATCTCATTGCAAAATGCATCAACTTGAAAGACATTTAGTTTTTTTAAGTGCAGAAATACTTGCCTACACAAATCAAGGGCAAATGGACTTTTTACACTTTTTTTTACCATTTTCTTGACAGTGGTTACAAGGAGGACTGTGGCATCGTCAGTGGAGCATTCCCGAGAACCAGATTGTGGCAGGTTAAAACAATGTCCAAGCACATCCAACACTAGCCAAGACGAGATGCTTTTGCTCCTCTGCAAAAAGTGTTATCTTGACAAGTTCAATTTAAATTCAAGATATTTGACCTTATTTTTTGAGTAAAATTATCTGCCAATGGGACAGGTATTTTTGCACTTAAATTAATAAAAAACAACTTCTAAATGTAAATTTACTTAAAATAGTATTTTTAATTGTAAAGATACCTCTTCCATTGGCAGATCATTTTACTTGGCAAGTCAAAATTACTCAAAATAAGATCAAATATTCTAAATTCAAGCAAATTTTACTTATCAAGATATCACTTTTTTGCAGTGTATTCTGTGGAGGATGAAACAATTGTTTTTTGGTACATACAGACTCAGACAGAACAAGAATTACATCAAAGTTTGTATTTTTTGATGACAAAAGGTGTATGGTAGGGGTAGAACATATGACCAAATCCTTTGCAATCCCCCCTTTAAGTAAATATGTCAACCATTTGTACAAAACAACAACAAACATCAATAAATTGTAAGTGTAAAAATGGGGAAACTTGGGCCCCTGTCTTGGGACTAGAAAGAACATCGGCCCTCCAAAGAGTGACCTTGCATACCCCTGGTGTATGGTATATAGGACTATGTGTTTGTAAATATTTTACCTCGTTGTTCCCAAATATGAAATGAATCTCCAGACCCTGATCTAATCAGAGCAGAATGAGGCCCACAGACAAAGACATGGACAATATAAAATAATATATGGAAATCGTGGATTTAGGGATAGATTTTGCATTGTTTTGCGTTTGAATGAGTGTGAGCCCTTTTTGTTTGTGACACTGGGCTATACAAAAATAAATTGATTACATTTATTTTTCATATATTTACTTGGAAATGTATATAAAAAGGACTCTCTTTCTACAATCCCAGACTGAACTCTAGATATTCAGAGCTTTCAAATGAGGAATGGCATGTTGTGAGACTTGGACTAAGAACTTAGTACCTTTAAGTTTACTCCATGAAGACGTCTTCAAACAGCATGACAAAGCTTCATGAGGCGAAAAGTTCATTAAAAAAAATGTATCTTTTGCAGCCAAACAATTGATGGATTAGTTGTAAAAATAATGGGACAGTTAATCCATAACCAAAATAATTATTAGTCGCGGCCTTAAAGATATTTAAGGTGACTGACTGGAATTTTCAAATTAAAAAGTGTGTTGAACAGTAAACCAGTGTTAATGAAATGGAGATAAAACAAAATTTGGAGCTTTTGAATTTGCTTTCTTCTGAGTGACTGACACACACATGGGCATCGCGTTGGTAAAAAACAGGATACCTGGGACGACGCCTGCATAAAACTGGGACAAATTAATGGTTTTAGAGGAATGTGTTCCCGTGGGTGTGATTGACAGACAAACAATCAGTGGAACACATGGTTTTTCTGTATCAAAACAAACATGCCGACTTACATGAGCGAAATGAAAAGTAATAATGAAAATCATGCAGGCCTGAGTATTCTGCAGTGTCAACCGGCAAAGCACTAATAATCACAGGAAAGAGAAGCTGGATCTGAAGGATGTGGGAGTCTTCCGCCTTTGAGTGACACATACAGTAAGTTAGAATATCATTATACACTGCCTGGCCAAAAAAATAAAAAATTAGGCCAGCTTCAGTTTTGATTACAGCACCATTTGCTGTATGATGAAGAGTGTGAACACTGAGCAAAGCCTTCTCCAGCACATCCCAACTATTCTCAGTGGAGTCAAGATATGGATACTGTGGTGGACAATCCATGTGTGGAAACTCCTGAACCACTCTTTCACCATATGAGCCTGGTCCTGGGATTGTGCCTGTGCCATCAGAACAAAAATAAAAAAAATCAGTCTCATTCTGTGGGCAGATAGTGTTGCTGAACCATAAACTGACAAACTGCATCAACCCCAGTTCTATTTGTTTGTTAAAACCAGGTGGTGACTTTATTTTTGGCCAGGCAGTGTATCTCCACCAAACTAGTGAGAGAAAGTGGCTGCTGGCCTCGTCTAATCCAGCACCGTTGTCCCATGTGTGCTCCAACAAGTCAGAATGCACTGAACAACAAATCAATCACGAATAGGAATTAAAATGGCTTCCCTGGCCTGAAGCCAATCTGCACCAACAGCCACCACTTGCGGTGTTCAGCAGGTAATGTGGATGAAGTGTCTTGCCCAATGGCACAGTGATAAAGTGATGTAGACACTGGTTGCGGCTAGGACACAACAGCCAACTTTAAGCTTGTAAGAAAACGGATCTCTGAACTGAGATTACATTTTGAGATAGAGAGTCACAAATAGAAGTCCATGAGATTGCAAAATGAGGAGACGTACATCAAATCCAGGTGCAGGTATGCCGACTATCACTTTACTTAAATTATACATAAAAATACATTTTAAAAAAAGGTGCAAAAAAACTTGACCCAGTGGCTGTGTGGGTTGCTAGCATGGCGCCTTTACCTTTCATCACAGCGGCCTTTATGACACCCCAGGATCCATTTTTTTTTTTAGGGTGACTGGTAGGTTTTTGCTGTGTTGTCATGTAGAATGTAGATGGTTCCATCAGTGGGCAAAACCTACCAGAAACCCTAAAAAAAAGTATCCTGGAGCGTCATAGAGGTCACTGCAACGAAAAGTAAAGGCGACTTCTAACCATCCATACAGCCCCAGGTCAAGCACAGAGTTCCACAATCCATCTTTGAAGTAATAAACAGTGGACTTGATTTTGTTGTTTTGGCGTGCATGTAAGCACAAATCAATAGTAAACAGGACCAACATTAAAAATAAAACAAATAACTGGAGACAGAGTCAATGAATGTGCCCAAGGTTTGGACAAATTCACTATTATGCACTTTTTTTTTTTTTTTAATCATTGAGGCTTAGCAGGATGACGACACGGCTGCACGATGGTGGAGATAGCAAAATAAGGAAGATCCTCCGTTGCTCTGTTTGGTCATAGCGTTGACCTACCACAGCAGAAGCAGTTTGAATGACAACTGTTGGCTCCACCCACAACCTTCAGCTTTTCCAATGGTGTGACCCCAGACTATACAATTCATGCTATAGTCTGGCTTGCCAGGCTACCTTTCTCCCACTGTTTCTAGTTCATTTCACATTACGTCACATCAACAACTCTAAAAAGTCTTCCACAAGTGTACAAGTTGCTGACTCCTCATCTCATTAGTTTGACGTTGCTAATGTACGGTCGTCCTAATCAGCCTTGGCATATTTAATAAACATGTGCTGGGTGCGTGATGAGGCGCTCGGATATGGATTACTTTTTGTGGCATATAGCTCAATATCTGTCAAAGTGCGTGCTTCATGGACTCTGACAGCTTGAGATCTATGCAATTTTCACATTTTTCCCCGTCGATATGGAGAGTAGAGTGGTCCATCCTCGTCCAGAGCTGTATATGAATGTTAAGACTTGCTAATGTCTTTCTACTGAATTTAAATCTATGTAAACATAAAGGAGAAGCCGTGCAACAGCATTTCCATACACAGCCAAACAGAGGAAGGAGAATCCGGCAAAAACACAACTTAGAAATTCAAATGAAGTTTGGCTATGCTCGGTTTTCAACTGATATACAAGTTCATATACAAGCAGTTCAAAACATATCACAATGTCTCCAATTAGCTTGGAAACTCATGAAATTTACAAAAAGGCTTAAAATTTAGATGCACAGTATTCATTCCACAATATCAGAGTTTACTATTTAGCAAAGGAGGATAAAACACATTTAATTCCAGTAGTAGATTAAATAGTAGGTATAGTGCCTTTAAACAGTAGCCGCTGGAATGAAGGTCTTCCTGAAATGCTGGGACTTGCTGAGACCAGCAGGGGGCGAGCTGATGTTAAAAGACTGTAGCCTCCTAAAATAGAGCCTGCTTTGCCCCTTGCAGTAGTGGACTCTGTGTGGCTCCTCCAGTCCAGCTGCTCATCCAGCTGCACACCCAGGTATCTGTGATTGGGAACCACTTCCACCTCAGTGCCCTCGATGGTGACAGATGCTGGTTGGGCCCCTCTCCCCCTTCATCCTAAAATCCACAATCATCTCCTTAGTTTTCCCGGTGTTAAGGATGAGATGGTTCTGTTTACTCCACCCCAGCTCAAAAGAAAAGAGGATACAATTTCAAAGGCCACTTTCTCCTAATGCATTTTCTTACACTCTTGCAACTCATCTCCACTTTTGTAGCTCCTACAGCCATCAAACTTTCCAGTCTTGGGGAGACCGGGGATGATTGCAACACTTTTAGCTACTCACTGATTGTTTGAACTATGACTCTTAAACTTTTACACAACATACCTACATTTGTTGGCTACAAATGCAGTTTAGGGATTTTTCAATATTACTCCTATAATCGCAACACAAACACCATGAGGAGGAGTCAAACCAAAGAGTACCTCTGTTACAACTCTACCTACCTGGGTTGTTGTAACACCTGCTTCATCGTGTTATAACCATCTCCACCCCTGTTTATAATGTTCAGCTAATTGTAGTAGCAAACTAGCCTGAAAAGGGGGAAAAAAATGCATTTTAATATTTTGGAAATCTTGTCTCAAAATTTTAACTTTGTCTCAAAATATGTTTTTTGCAGATTAAATCTGCATCAACTTAGTCTTGAAATTTGCTGTGCACGATCAGAGATACAGATTGATGTGATAATATTTCACTTGTGGACTGTGTCCCAGAGGGTTTTTTCAATATTTAATTCTTAGTCTGATTTGAGTTTTACAGATTTATTCACTAATAAAGTTTCAAAAATATGCAAAATCTCCTCTGGACGATTTTTTGTAAATAACATACAGTTTATGAACAAAATAAAACCATAATTTAAATCTTGCTCTATCCATTGTTTAGATATCACTGAGAATAAATATAGGCAATTTTGGCCATTGTAACACATAAAATGCCTTATTTCTGAATGAAAACATAAAATTGCAATACCTTTTTTGTCATATCTGTAATCCACCTCAAAAGTTTCATATTGAACTCAATGTATTTTGTTCCCCAATTCACCTGCTGTGTCTCGCCTTTGGTGCCTGTTTTACAGTTATTTTGGACTGTTCAGTGTTTACTCCAAGCACCTCATCTTGCACTTCCTACACCTCCAAATAACAACTAACCTGTAAAAAAAAAAAAAAAAGTTGAATTCAAAAGTCAAGAAGCCTGTAAGCCCCCTGCGCCAAAACTGCACCTGGATCTCTCCCAAACGCCAAAACAAACAAACAAACGCTATTTTCCATCTGCACCGAACCATCCGACCGACAAGTGACTGCAAGCTGTTTGGCTCTCGGGACTGAAATAGGCTTTACACTCGAGGGAACACAGAGCGCCCAGTCGCTGTTTTAATGGTGGACGCCGGTGCCACAGTCCCACCTGCAGAGGCGCAGAGGAGGGATACATCAGGCTTTAGGAAAAGAGAGAATCTGTCACATGCCACAGTCTAAAAACACCTCATTCTCATCTTTGACACGTCGCTTTTCACACGCACTTAAATAGAAGACTCAAGTAAAAGGAAAACTTCACGTGTACAAAATGTCTCCTGTTCAAGACGTCTCCAGGGTCAGGCTTTTATTGTACTTCTGAACGCCTTAGCTTTGCAATTTCGCCTCAGTATTAAATAATGTTTAATGCTAAATTGGGCTGTATATAAAACTGGTTTAAGTCATTCAATGAAAGTGTGTGAGCATCAAAGAAATGTCTGGATTTGGGTTTTGCGGTGAAAATGTACAGTAGTAAGGTGTAAATAAATGGAAATAAAAAGAAATAGGTAGAATTTTGTTAAATCAAGTATATTGAGTAAATAAATAATCTGCCAGAGGTTACACTTCATAATACTGCGACATGAAAGCATGCATGACATGAATGAATGCATGACTTCATCATGTTCTTTCATAGATTAATTCATGCATAACTTAAACCAGTAACTGATGAATATACGTTATTTCTGAGACAACTGAAAATAATCTTTGAAACTCTGTCCTGGCACAGACCAAGAACAGTCCAAAAGAGCCTTCTCATGTGTTTCTCTTTAGTGAATATGAGCTGCTGCCATCAGAGAAGTGATATCAGGCTGGTACAAAAGCAACCGATGCAAAAACTCTTTTATTCCTGTATCGGTTTCTCTTCGTAACAAGCTGGAAGGCCATAATGTATCTGTTTTTTATCATTGACCTTCACCAAATGGATTCTAATTTATGCTGTTCATTGTGTGCAATATAACGCACATAATAAGTGTAGAAATTGTTGCCATGTGCCACAGTCATGTCCCGGGTTGATCAATATTTAGATGAGCCGCCTGTTGTCCAAATGCTGTATTTACTATTGTCTGTGGTGTTGTATTTGTTGCTGTGCTGCTCTGGATGTACTGGATGTTGTGAATGTGATGCACCCGTGGCACTGCAAGCCCAAGACAAATCTCCCTCTGGGACAATAAAGTTTAACCTTAACCTAATTCACCAAAAGGTTTTGCATTTTTAATAAAAACATCAGTTTATCATGTTTACAAAGTTCATACATGAACAATACATCATGATTCAGCATATTTGTATTTTTTTCTAAATATACCTCATTACAAATCAAACCAAACTTTATTAAGTGTTTTTTATACATACTAAACAGATGCTTTATGGATTAAAAACTCATTAAAACAGATCATTATTCATTTCCCACCAACCTCCACAACACTTTCTGCAGTAATGAACTCCTCATTGCAAATCCTTAGTTCCCTCATGACGATTGCGTTCCCTGTACTAAAGTAGTGTCTATTTACGTTCTTAACTATAAGGACAATTACGTACGGCACGTTCAGGTGCTACCAAAATAACAAAGGACAAGGTCATATATTTACTAAATACATAATGAATCATGGTGTTCATGCGTGAACTTTGTAAGCTCAGTTATTATTGTTGTCCGTACGTCAGCTGCACTTTCCCCAAAACCTCTCACAAATGAATAACAACAGAACCCCATCACAAATGCACCGATAATCCCCTTGAGATGCTGTTCGAGGTTCAAGTACTTCCTAAAGTGGCTCATTGTGTACACAAACTATTCACCAAACCAATTTGCGCGGTGTTTTTCGAAGGCCAAATCCAGCGCGTGGCTTTGTGGTTGTAAATATTGCTCCGATTTCACAAATGAATTAAATTTTTGATTGAAATAACCGTTTTGCTCTGACCTTGACTCAAAAAAAATCCCTCACAAAAGCAAAATCACATCATCCACCGCATGCTCAGAATTCGCAGAAATGTTACAAAATGATTCCCAGTCGATGAAAAGCACACTCAAAACAGCCACTTAATCAAGATTTCTAACCTGGATGGCTCCTGTGAAGGTGGGAAGTAATGAAACAGCCACATTGAGCATCGAGGAGAAGGTATTTTTCATTTGGAGCCATATGTTATGGGTTTCATTGTTTTGTTTGGATGTACTGTGCGGGCCTCACCGGTTTAATCTTGCTTTGGAAGTCCCAGATACTCAATCATCAAAGAGGCATCATCGCTGGGCAAGAAAGGAAAGGGAGAGAAATATCAGAACTTCTACAATATAAGTTTGGGAAAAGGCTGGAGATAAAAGGGAAGAGCGCCTCAAGATCATGCTTACCATCTGTGAAACAAGAGAATTAAAAAAATCCTTTTGATTGACACTGTAGCAATTGTAAAGAGGGGCCTCGTACTATTCTGGAGTTTGTAAAGTGGGTAAAAAAAAACACTATAGCTGCAAGATATGTTTTGTAGGAGACAATTTGAGCTTTTTGCATTTGTAACATCCCAGTTATTCACAGGGATGAGTTTATCAGTATGTTCCACAACTTTCACAGAGCAACAGTGTCACAGTTAGAGCAGTTACATTTTTTATACCAGTACTTCAACGATACTTGGTTTACAATACGGGTACCTGAACAATACTTTTTCCAACACCTATACTAAAAGGTATCGCTACCCAAGTACCCATACTAAATTAATGGTCGGTCTTCTAGAACCATAAAAAAATCATTCCTTAAAACGGCAATTTCCTTTCATTTTTTATTATTTATTTGAGCTGAAACCTTCTCTGGCGCCGTCTCAGGATCCTCCAGGCCCTCCCCATACCATTAACATACTGGTATTTTTTAATGGTACCGTGCCCTAGTCACAGTCATGTAAACAACAGCAGCCTGCTGGTTGATTATTGATAGCCATAGTATAATTAGAAGCATCTTGTTTCAAAATACTGAAGGACAAACTAATGTTATTGCTCTACTACACTGAAAATATATATACAGTGAAGAAAGAAAGTATTTGAACACCCTGCTATTTTGCAAGTTCTCCCACTTAGAAATCATGGAGGGGTCTGAAAGTTCATGGTAGGTGCATGTCCACTGTGTGAGAGATAATCTAAAAAGAAAAATCCAGAAATCACAATCGATGATTTTTTAACAATTTATTTGTGTGATACAGCTGAAAATAAGTATTTGAACACCTGTCTATCAGCTAGAATTCTGACCCTCAAAGACCTGTTATTCTGCTTTTAAATAGTCCAACTACACTCTGCTCATGATTCTAATTTAGTAGCACCTGTTTGAGGTTCTTAGCTTTCATTAAGACACCTGTGAACCCCACAATCAGTCAAAAGTCTAACTACCAACATGGGCAAGAGCAAAGAGCTGTCAAAAGACACCAGA